>JALLBE010001158.1:0-11525 GCA_036939795.1 Thalassiosira mediterranea | reverse complement strand
GACTCGTTCGGGAATATTCTGCGATCATGTTGGCGATACAAAATTACAGCAACGAGTTACAGCGCGAATTACAATGAAAAGAAGACTGAGGAACGACCCTGAGCTAAGCAGTAAACGAGTGCCGTATTGAACTCGTCAATAATCAATTTGATTTACATAACGAAAATATGTCAGCCATGCATGATAATTCAAAGGAAGGATTTCATACTGATTGTTAAAGCGCGATAGGAACTCAATGGTATTAGATTGACCATATGTAATCTGTGACATGGAGGTCTTGCGATGTCTTGTTACATCTTTATTTTTGTCCGAATGGTAACGGTTACTATTTTCCAACCGCCCATTTTTCCGCCTGAGCGCCCATTGCACACGCCCATACATATAGAGCAATTGAACACACGATATCGCCCACAGTACGCCCACAATCACCCATCCACCATCCATCACATAATCCACTCCGAAGATTCAAGCACAGCACCCATCAGGGGTACATACCTGGCACCCATCACCCGATCATCAATCATACCGCCCGGGCCAACAGCTTGGAGCTGAGCCAAACGACCATGGCCGACTTACTGCCCCCCACGCGGGGATCCCTCGTCGTCGTGACCGGTGCCAGCAGGGGCATAGGCCGCGCCGTCGCCCTCTCCGTCGTCGACGCCGCCCTCGAGCAATCGTCGGCTCTGCGGAACGATGGCGACGAAGGTCAACCGAACGGTCCGCCATCACTTCTCGCTCTCCCGCTCCGGATCGCCCTCGTCGCCCGATCTGCGGACGCTCTTCGCGAAACTGAACGGTTAGTTGGGCAGAAGTGTAACGAGTACGGCGCCGTGAACACCTCTTGCCACGAAATGGACTTGTCGGATCTTGACTCTCTCCCAGAGGAGTTGGATCGGGTGTTCGGGCGGCTGTCGAATGAACGTCAATTCGACTCATGTTGGCTGATTAACAACGCCGGTTCGTTGGGGCCGCTGGGTACGGCATCCTCGCTTTGCAATGACGTTTCGTCGATGATAGAGCTGCGAAAGGCCATAGATCTCAACGTGACTTCTGGCATATGGGTATCGTCGCAGTTCACCAGAACATTCCTCCATACAGCGAAGTGCCAATTGGTCCGCGTGGTTAACATGTCATCGTTATGTGCGATAGATCCTTTCCCGACAATGTCGGTCTACTGCGCCGGCAAGGCTGCGAGGGACATGTTTCACAGCGTGCTCGCCAAAGAACATGCGCCCAGCAAAGATAAAGATGGCGATAATAGCCGATGGACAAAGCAAGCGTTCAAAGTATTGAATTATGCACCTGGGCCATGCGATACTGCAATGACGGACGTCTTGGCGAAATGCTCGACCCTTGATGATGGATTGCATGAATTCTTCACAACTTCCAAGGATGAGAACAAACTGGTTCGGCCAGAAGATACTGCGAGGAAGTTGATACGAATATTACTCGCAGATGCATTCGAGAGCGGTTCACACATTGACTACTATGATGAAGCGGAGGAGGCAAAGTGAATTCAGTATTATTGGCAAGGCTAGAGAATATGTGTTGATTGAGATCGCGATGATGCAAAACAACAACCAAGTCGAAGGGTGGTGCAGATACGAGGTAACAGTCACAACAGAACTCAGGACTCGGGACACCATCAGAACATTCGGAATGCCCTTATTCTTGCCCTCGGGATATTGCCATACATTCACATATGCTCTGGTAGCCGGCGCCAAATTACCCTCACTAGCTTGTGCTCTGCTTGCTCTAGCTAGAGAGCTCGCGAAAGTTTCACTTTCACTCATAACATTCACATTTCTATTTCAAAAATATTCGCAAAAACTAACTCGAAACTCTTCTACGGGGGTGGCCTTGGGGACAGTGTTGAGACCCACGAGCAGATGCACAAGCAGATGCACTGGTCTGACTCACAGTGATAGGCGGGTACTCAGAGGCAGGTCAAAGAGAACTCATTATAGCGCCCTTCCTACATAGGCCATCGTGGCTGCGCGACCTTGCTCCCATTGAACTTGAAAAGAACTGAAACAATGCTCGTCTCCTTCGACCTCGAGGCGACGGCCGGCCTCGCGCCCTTGACGGCCGCCCTACCCAACAACACTGCTATTTACAACGAGTGGCCTCCCGCCAGCCTCCGAGTTTCCCTTCCAAAGTACCAGAGCGTGGCCACGCTGGTGCCTAACAATGAGTCGGGCGAATTCGACTTGCCCGAGTACGACGCACACCGTCTGATGTCGACTCCCATTCACGTCCGCAACGGGGACTTCCTTTTCTTCAGGCTGAAGAACTCGCTCATGGCGACAGGGCTCAGCATCCACTGGCACGGATTTGAGGTGAGAGTTGCCTCCGCATTCATAGGTCGAATATCTGAGTCCTGTTTCTCACTATTGCACCGCCGCCTGGAATAGATGACTGGGCATCTGGAGCTTGATGGGGTAGTGGGCATAACACAATGCCCAGTATCTCCTGGTGACTCCTTCACGTATGCATGGGAAGTGAATGAAACTCCGGGTGAGATGTTGCAGGTGCTGCTAATTTGACGCGTTATTGATGGAGACGGTGTTTTCATCTTGATGGTTTTTTGTGCGTCTCCCTTTGTCTGGCACAGGCACATACTACTATCATACACATTCTGGAGAACTTGGGATCGACGCTTACAATGGAATAATGGGCCCACTCATAGTCCACCCCAAGATTTCTTCTGAGGAGGAGGAAGCACTCTCTGAGATACCATTCCTCGACCCAGCCCTTTACACCAATGACCGTTATGCTCAACAGAAAATGGCGTTCGACGATTTACTATTCTATGGGGAAGAACGCATCCTATTTTTCAAGGGGGGCTTCCTTCACTCTGGAGCACACCATCTTCTCGAAAAGGTGGGCGGGATGAACCCTCCAATCTCATACAACGATGACAAGTAAGTATCGTGTTGCTATTACTTCTGAATATTGCTATCACTTAATCAAATACGTCTGAGCTCCCCACTTTCGATCACCTACAGGTTTGGCGTTGGCACGTACCCATGGAATTTTGGGACTTGTAATGGCAAAATGAGAGAAATAGTTCCTGCGAGTCCCGGCCAGACACTCAAGTTCAGAATATTCAATGCTGGGCAAATGTACGCTCTTCGGGTTTCATTTGATGGCTATGAAATGACAGTGGTAGCTGCAGACTCAGAGCCAGTGGAGCCTGTCGAGGGTGTGGATGAGGTCATCCTTCATGCAGCCGAGCGATTTGATGTCACGATATCAATACCAGAACATGCTGAGATCGGCAGCACGAGTTGGATCCGAGCAGACACACTAGAGTCTCGAAAACAAGGATATCAGAATGGCATCAGGGCAATACTTCACATCGTTCCTCCAAACCAATCAGAATCATCCGCGGTAGATGTTCCTGATCCAATCGCTCCAATTGAAACTACGGTTGACCACGCGCAAAGGTTGACATACAACTGCTACTCACCCACGGAGGCTTTGGAGGCATCAGGTCGAGGAGGATGCGTACCAGTATCAGCCCTTAGGTTGAAAGATGGAGGGAATACTCATGCAGCAATGGTGGCCTCGGCCGCCGCTAATGGGCCTGTTGAAACTCACATTGTCGATTGGCAGTTTTCGGCTAGCCCTCAGTTTGCCCATTTCGTAAGGATAGATCGTGGCGAGTGGCTTCAGTTTTCCACGTTTGCTGGCCATTCGATGCTCCTTCCTGACTATGACGCCAGCGAAATGCTACACCCGAATGGTGCAATGCTCAATGTGGAAGCTGAAGTCGGCGCACTTATTGTTTGTGAGTCATCCGTGGATGAGGTTCTTCTGCATTCTTTTCTCAGTTTAGCTGTTTACATGCATATTGTGGCGCTCGCTACAATCGACTCGCAGGGAGAAGTAAGAGCGCAATGGACCACCCTGTTCACCTCCGTAAGTATCGGATTATTCGCTTTCACCAGCAATTGAAATTTGCCGATTGTCCTGTGTTGATATTGACGATATCACGCCAATCTCCTTCTTGATTCGTGCTCATGCAGATGGAAGAAAGATGGAGGTTCTGGCGCAACATGTTATCCAGAAATCTCAGCATTGTGACCTCGCCAAGGTACGCTAAGTGGATATGTACCAATGTACCATCCTTGTTTCTCCATTATCCAAGTGAACATTTATTTATCAAGCCGTTGTTGTGTCATTCTTGGATGTGCCGCCTCTAGTGTGTACTGTCAGAAGCACATACTAGAGCCGAAGAGTTAGAAGCCCTAGCGATGATTCCTCCTGGAACGAGGCCTCTGAAGGACACCTTCATTTTACCAGCGGGTGGCTCTGTTGTGACTCGCATCTACACTGGAGAGCCTGCACTGTGGTTTGCACATTGCCATCTGGAGTCACACCGCGAAACCGGCATGGCTTTTATACTTAACGTCGGCAACTTCTCAAGCCCTGCGGATAGCGGGTGGCTCCCGCCTGGCTATCGTGACATGTGCCAAACCTCATTTGTCCTCGCCAAAAAGCCGTTCCCCGCATGTGCGTGCTACATCAATGAAGACGAAGTCATGAACGGTGAGCTCACGAGCAAACACAAGTGTAGCCGTGATTATCTATGTTTCCACGAAGAAAGTCCGCAATCGAACGTCCAGTATCCTCTCGAGTCGCAAGGGGTAGCAATCCGGTCTCAGTACAACATGCCTGGCTGGTTGATAAGCCTCATCATTGTAACAGCAGTATACCTTGCATCCATTTGTATTGCCTCCAGGTGGAAGCTTGGCGAAAGAAGCGGCAGGATGGGCCAAAATGTTTGTGCTGACGTTGAGAAGACTGGCGAACACAGTGATCCAAGTGGAACCAGTGGCTCAAGTATTCTTCAATCTCAAGGTACAGCCATTGCTACAGACTCTAGCGTAGCTGTGTTGTTCATCAACTTCCAGAATGAATTTTGTGCCGAGGGTGGGAAGCTTCATAAGTTGGTCACCGAAGGCATAAAGGACAACAATACTCTCTCGAAAGCTGCCGATCTGCTTGATGTTGCACGGTATGTCCCGTGGAAGATATTCGTCTCTTTTTTTGGTTCAGTGTGTGCAACAAACTCACTGCGGTAGTTTTCTGCTTCTTGAGAAGAAATAGTGGGGTGGTGGTCATTCACGCCCCTACCATCGTGGACCAAAATGAAGAGTCTGAGATGAGCAAGTACTCAAGCGAGGCGAAGCTGTTTGAATCAGGAACATGGGGTGCTGATTTCCCTTTGGACTTCACACCTCAAGGGGAGGATATTGTCATGCCTATGAAGAGCTACAGGGAAGCTGGAGCGAAACTGAAGCAACACCTTGAGGGAAAGAATATCAAGAAGCTCTATGTCTGTGGTTTTCTATTGGAAGTGGGCATCCATCAGATAGTTGCATCTACCCGTACAGAGTTGGCTAGCGTTGACATTGAGATAATTGAAGACTGTAGCATTGCCGGCTCCTATGCAACTCGACAAGCTTTGCTGTACAGTGGCAACCTCCAATTCATGGCGAAGTTTGTGGACCAGCGGCGAGCAGTAAGGTCGATAAGAGCACACGCTGCAAACACTGAAAAGATCCGCCAAAATGTAAGGGCCACGACTACGCATATAAGGCCTAGTCGAAGAAATGGCTCGACCATTATTTTGGAAACAGGCCGACCTCTGTCCGCAACTGTAGATCTTTCTGGCAGCGAAACGCGTCGAGCAACCTTTACTGTGCCAAAAAGACGTTCCGCCATTGACTTTCAGGTTGATGGTTTCAAGGTTATTGGCGCTGTATCGATTGAGACAGAAAAGACAGATACCAATGAATCGTCTCCATTTTGGGAACAACTCCTCCTTCTCTTTCGTTCGCAATGGAGGCTCTACCGCCCAACTTGCATTTCACTCCTCCGAGTTATGGAAGTATCCGGCCTAGCGTTTTTTGCCGGTGCTCTATTCTATGATATTGGCAATGACGTCACTGCTACTGGGTTTGGATCCATCAACTCCCTCTTGTTCTTTTCGGTTACTTTATGGGTAAGTCGCTCGCGCATCGCACGCGATCCATCATGTATGCATATTCATATGTATTTTCAACTCATTGTTGACATTGGCGATTCAGACTTTCACTCGGATGTATCCAAGTGTCAGCACCTACTACGATTGGAACAAATCATTGAAAATCATTTCTCATGAGCATAGATACTCCATCGCACCTGTGTGCTTGGCGCGCAGTGCAGTTGTTCTGTGCTCTGAAGCCGCATGGCCTTTCCTTTATGTATTCGTGTGTTACCCTCTGGCAAGCATGGCTGGCTCGTGGCAAGCAATGTTTAGGATTGCGGTGATGCTTTGTTTGAATAATATTTGCTACATATCGATTGGCGCATGCCTCGGTGTGTCCGTGGGAAGGGTTCCGCAAGGAATGATCATTTCAACAATCGTTGGCCAGTCATCTTTAGTTGCAGCCGGGTTCTACACAGAAGTGCCCTCGTCCCTTGAGTGGGTGCGTTTCATCTCGCCCGTGTTTTGGGCGTACAGGTCAGTTCTCTCAGTCAAAGACACATGCAAGATGTTCCTTTACACAAACTTCTGACTTTGCTTGTCTCCCAAATTCGGCCCAGGGGCATAGTCAAATCAGCGTTTCATTGGACAGACACCTTCAAATGCCGCTGGGGATCTACACTTGTAAGTTGTTTGGATTCAATATTGTTGTGCTCTGTGATAAGTATCAATGTACACATGATATGTTTTGTTTTTCGTTTCTGACAGGCTGGAGTGAATAGTTGTTTCATTGAGTTTCATGGTGTTATCAACAACCTTAAAGACCGAGGCATCAATGGTGAGATTATGAAAGTCGGATACCGTTACCATGCGTCATAACACTGCTCGGGATTTACAACTCCTCTCCTCTCTGCTCCAGTGGCCACTTTTGGGGATGATGCCTCAACAAGTATTTATTTAGAATGCTTCTTCCTCGTTTCCTTTTACGTTAGCTGCCAGGCATTCATCTATGTGTTGAGCGTCGTGCGGCAATTACGAGATGACCACTTCGAGGCGCGGTTTGAACGCCTTTGTTTATACAAGGAGGTACATCTCAATACTCACGTTCCTGTTGGACACGTAAGCAGTGGCATTGACCTAGGTTCTTGGGTACAATCAATAAAGAAACAGAAGAGAAAATTGACTCATGAGCAAGTAGAACGCCTTGACGAGCTCGGCATTGAATGGGGGTGAACGTGGAACCAAGGGCTCGCCTCATCCGGACAAGACCCCGTTCGCGGCAGAGGACATTCCATTTCCAGCCCACGACGGATCAAATCAAACATATCCCAATGAAAGAATCAGGAATATCGCGAACAATGCCATTCGGTGGGGAGACAGTGAGCCTCAAAAGCAGCCCCAAGGCAGTGTTGGGTCGCGCAATACTTTCTCCGGGCCATTGAAGTATTCTGATGGCCCAGTTTGCGCTGATGATTTGGGTATGTGCTCATACATTTCGAAAGGGTTTATATCAGCCTTGGCCATGGATGCATTAGGTTGCGAGAGCCTCGGTGGATACACTTGCGGTGTTTGCCTTGTGTTGCTATGTCAAGTGAGCAATGGGGTGTTTGCAAGGACATATGCCAGAAGCTCATTGAGCTGATTCGATCTGGTAGCTAGGCCTTTGCTCTTCTCAAGCCAGCGAGGCGATGTCATGTGTGTGTGTGAAATACACTGAGTGGGCCTTCAGATATTGATGGGAGATGAATGACTCTCAAGACGTGAAAGCAGTTTCGTCTACACTTCGAATTTAGAAATCGTCCGCGTCGGTCGTCGCGTCCGACCGGTCGAGTCACAGGTCGAGTAGCATACCAAATCACTCTTCTGCGTCGTGGCAAATAAACGGATGAAAGTCAATAAGCTGATATTGGTCCATGTTGCCCAGTGACAAGTGTTGGTTTTGAGGGGGCTGAAGCGCCAGAAGGGCGAGATCAATGATCTCTAGAGAAAGGAGTATAGAGCAATAATAAATGCGGAGAATCCATGCATTGGGAGAGGCTTTGCCAGAACAATTTCTTATACGATGTAGACAGTCTAGCCTGTCCGCTGCCGGATTTCGTCCGCAATTCTTCTCATGCCATGTATGCTACGCTCCGTCGAATGAGTAATCGCATAACCACCGATCAGACTAGTTGCCAAGCATAAGAACAGTGGCTGGTAATTCCATCCTGCATTCTTCCAAATCAGCAGCGCTGATAGCAAGGTGCTCGCAAGAGCGACACAACCCAAAGACAAAGAGGGTATCAGGCTACTGGCGCTGGGATGGCCAAGTTCTTGACGATATTGGCATTGCAAAAGCCAGAGGTATGGGTCGAATGGTGGCCCCTCCAAAGAGGAGGAGACCGCTTCGTACACATCGTCCCCGTACGCGACTTGATCCCCCTTCTGGTAGCGTCGTTTGGGGTCCCACTGCATCAGCGTCGAGTTCCGTTTGGGCACGTAGGTCCGCGTGGGTCCCGGGCGAAAGTCCCGCAGCCAAGATTTTGGGCTGAAGCGGGATTGGGACTGAAACTGATCATCCTCCCCATCGTCGCCTGACCCTTCAACGAGCCGTACCCACTCGCCGCTGATGTATCCCATGATTGCAAAGTATGTCCTGTCCATGATCGTCATCTGCGCTATGAGGATGATGGCCGTCAGTATCACCGTTGTCGTGATGATCAGGCGAGTGGTCACGATGTCGCCCACCAGGGCATCGTACGAGCTTGTGAGGAAGGACGTGCCATTGCCGAAACGACGGCCTGAAATACCAGTGACGCCCGATGGCCCCCAGAGCAGGGGGCCAGGCTCGCAGTGCTCTGTCATGCGACAGACCATTTCGGTCTGGGGCAGGATAGCGCACAGGATGACGTTTTCCACTATTCGAATCACGCCCACCTTGACATAAAGGCGCAGGCGATTCTCAGTGGTGATGGACTTATAATTTTCGGCCCACGGGAGGTCCTTGTCCCGTGACTTGGACGACTTCCCCGTGCCGCTGCCACCCCCACCGCCCAATACCCTGGTCTCTGCCCTGAGGGCCTTCAGGACGTTGGTGCCCGCAACGAATTCTGGTATGGGGAGCATGATCCTCCCGTAGAAGAAGAGGCTGCACCCAGTACCAAACGAGATGACAAGGAACATCAGGCTGACCCACGACGGGGGCTCCACGTCAAAGGTCGCAGGTGCAGGGAATGGTGACTGGTTCCTCCAGTAGTGCGACTGACCCGATGATGGGTCATGTCCCCCATCGCCGCCAAAGCCAGGATGGTTGCCGAAGTTTGGAACGTTCGAGTCTGTGGAGTGCTGGTCCGCGCTGTGGCCAGCGAGCCACGCATATCCCCCCAGAGAAAAGAGCCACCCGGAGACGAGGAAGGCGACGGCAACAGCTGCCACGAGGAACTGCGACGAAGGCGATGCCTCCCAGGCCCTCTCAAGGGCGCGGTACATGTCTGACGTGCGCATCTGCTGAATGTGCAGCGCCTGGGACCGTATGGTGGTGGGGAAGAGTCGGAAGGTGAGCTTCCCTGTGACGAAGTCAAGCGACCTGTCTGCGTCCGACGAGGCTGTTGCACCGCTGCGTTGTGAGGCCTGATCTCGTGAGTCTCCAGACTGCCCCCCCTGTCCAGCCTGTTTTCCCCGTCGCTTCTTGCCACCTCCTCCTCCGCCCCCACCACCGCTACCCATGGAGGACTCAGAACCAAACACGCTCCGCAGTCCCGACTCAGATGGGGGCGACGACAGCCCCACCAGAGAGAGGCAGGACTGGGTCCAGCCCCAGATAACTCCCCCCACAAGCCCGAGCACCTCGCCGACGGCACCTCGCATGCCACCCCCCTCCCCACGCAGGAGCGACCATATGGCGAAGGAGAGGCCACATAGTGTGCCCCTGATCAAAAGGCGAAATGGTGTCAAATATCAGAGACATGGTGAGAGAGACCTCCATCCAATCAAACACACGATGACGACCACAGCCATAACACAAGATGTGAGCATGAAGCTGGAGCTGTCTGGAGAAGTTTTTTCCTTGCCACACATCTCAGCAATCCAGAGCAAGCGTCCTCAGGGGAGATATCCGTTAACTCATGCAACAGCACTGTATCTACGTCGGGGTGACCCAGGTCACGTCACATGGACACACTGAACATCCAACAGCCATGCTGCCTCCCAGGATTGTCAGCATCAAACCAAAACCTGATCAGTCCCAGACAAACAGATCCCAGTAACAATACGTGCGAAATCGGTCGTTCATTATCCCAGCTGACAAGTCAGCAAAATCATAGCGAATCCCTCCACAACTCGGGTATGTCAATATAGTGAGTGGTTTGGAGCAATTCCATTTCCCTGGCACATTTAACTCACCACATCCTCGCCAGCGACAATATCACCGCGGCGTGTCCGTCGCCACTCTGGGAATGATTGTTCCCGAACAATCCCTGGTGATGATGGTGTCCGTGATGCGACCCACCTCCCTTTTGGTGATGATGATGGTGAAAATCGTGATCGGCATCGGCCGCTCCCCCAGTAACGCCGGCGGCGGCGGAGGCGTCGCAGTACTGCCCCGCCATGGCGCACGATTGTATCAGCCGCAACAATGCCGAGCATACGTCGTAGGGGTTGAGGAGGCCGAGGAGCCATCGGATCCGACCGAAAATTGATCCGTTGATAGCTCGTCGTCGTCGCAGGTAGGATTCGAACGATCTTCTCCGTCCCCCACCACCAGCATACCTTCCTCGCTTGGGATCCCCGCTGTCGACCCACGATACGGTGCATGCCAACCTCACCAAGAAGTGTCGTCCGAGCCAGGCACCGGTGCACGCCAAAAATATCCAATCGCCCGTGGTGGAACGGAGGTAGGACCCCTTGTATAAAACTAGAGAGGACGCCGCCGTGAGCATGGTGGTGCACAGCCACAGCGTGAGCTCGAGCTGAAGGTGCGAGTAGGTCGCGAGGTGGGGAACGCGGGCGTCGAGCGCGCGGGAGGCCATGAGGAGGGGGGTCGACGTCGCGCCCGCCGGGGCCTCGGTCGTGGACGACATGATGAATGCCCGCGCCTGGTGCCTGCGCCTTAGCAAAATATCCAGGCGAAGGAGGTGCGTGATACGCGGCTTCAGCTTCCGTCAACCTTTCGTCGTCGGTCGAATCGATGGAAGGTGCTTGCTATGGCGGGCAGCGCAGGATCTGCAGCGATGCGATGGTGAAAATCAGAGGTGAAAATGGTGAAGGTGATGCCGAGCTAGTAACGTACCATATTTCGTGACTATTGTACATGTGATATTATTCCTTTTACCATGCCAAAATGAAACCTCACGTGACCGTATGCTTTCACGGGAAGATTTTACAAGGTCGGATTTTAGGAGTAAGTAAATGCAAACAGGCGTCGTCTTTTCTATGCAATACAAGAGACATTAAAGTATTGGATATTCATTGTTTATTCCATTGAAAAATGAATATGAGAAATTGCTTAAGTAAGAACTCGTCTTCATCCTCAGCTTTTAGCCAATTGTGTAATTCGTAGATATGGCTTGAG
>JALLBE010001157.1:0-11733 GCA_036939795.1 Thalassiosira mediterranea | reverse complement strand
CCTGTACCACCAAGTAAAGCTCTTCACTTAGCATTAGCATGCTCAGCTTGGATTTACGTACGTACGGCATGTACGTATTGAAGTGGACCCACCGCTCGTTGACTACCTACCTATTTTATCTCTTTTAGTAGCTAAACTGAATAATATGGTACTCAATAAATCTATGTAGATACGTTTTTATGTACCTATGTACCTGCCTATGTATGTATATGTATGTAATAGTGGTACATACATAAAATAGCAACGGTCGTTTTAGGTTGACCAACGATAGCCAACGATACTTCGCCCAACAACCCAATCAAGGCCCAAATTGCCCGGCCGCCGGTGGCCGAGAGCACCGCGCCGCCGGCCCGCGCTCTGCCGGCCTGCCTCTGTACTGTGCGACCGCCGACCGCACCGCCGGATCGATCGCGGACGGACCGCCCGGGCCGGCGGAGTTGTTGCACGACACCGCATTGCATCGCATCGCCTGAGACCCGAGACCGCACCGCCGGCCGCCAGCCCGCCCGACCGATCNCCGAAGATGCACCGCCTGAGACCGCCCGACCCCCCCGCGACCGACCGCACCGTGTGTCCTCCCGACCGACGGCTACATCAATCTGTCATTGCTTCTGGGGCGACTGCGCACGGCGATGATTTGCAGCACGGCAACTGCAAAGGTAAACGCGCTCGTTCGTCAAAAAAAATATGATGAAGTGCGGCAACGATGGCTGGCGTGAGAACGAACAATGGTGGTCCCAAGTGCCGACGATGAGTCGCCGACACGACACGAAGTGTACATATCGTAACGTACACATGTGCAATCAATACAAGCATGCTTTATCCTAGGTATCACCACGTATTTTTACAATTACAATAGTAGGTATTGTACACTGAATTGGTCCCACGTTGGCGACATGGGGACCTGGGCTCCAATCTGGCCACAAGTTGGTGAGAATCGTGAGAATGCCGATGAGTTGGCCATGAGTTGGTCGGTGGGGAAATAAGTTGGTACTGAGTTGGTCAGACGTCAGGAAATGAGGCGGTGGTCAGAAGTTGGCCGCAGGGCAGACACCTGGCCAAAGATTGGTCCCATGCAGTCACCTGGCCACAGATTGGTACTGTGATCNACCAGTAGGTGTCACCTGAATCGCTTTTGGTTGCGCCCTTTTGAATGCGATAAGGGCCGATAAAATCCAAGACCAAAACCAAAACAGGACAGTGCACCCTTTTGGTTTTGGTTTTGGTCAACGATAAGCACCAGCTTCAGGATTTTATGGCGGATGGCGGCCTTGTAGCGTGGGGCAGTTGGGTCTCATCGTGTGAGTTGTTCAATAACTCATGTCGCTGCCAAGCGGAAATTATTAAGCCCTCAAAATGAGTAGCGAAGGGACAGGTCATCCAGAGGTTCTCGACACGGCATTCCGAGTCCCTTTTTTTCAACTCGACCCATTCTCGTCGGGTGTAGAACGGGTAAAATAGGCGAAAAAGATTTTTTGTTACATTTTGCATTTTATAATAGGAATTCAATACGAATTGTTATTCGTAATACCCGAATCGACAAGTCGCCTGGGTATGTTTTTGACACCAAATCCATCAAACTGCACACAAGCCCGATCATCTCGCTTGTGTCTGCCCGCCCGGCAGCTATGGTATGCCCACCCTCTGCAGCAGCGCTGTCACGCCCAACCCATCAAGCCCGACCTCATCCACTGCTTGATATCCCGTGCCGCGCTGCCCGCGGACGGCCCAGCTCCGCACATCCGCAGCGCACGGAAGCCATGCATCCCATCACGTCCGCCTCCGAACTACTTTCCGAACGATGCGACGGGCCGACAAGAGTGGAAACTGCAACACCTCCGTAGCATGGTTTAGGGGAGTCTAGGGTCCACGGTCACAATGGAGAAGAGCGGCGAACTCAAGAGCACCTCCGTTCGAGGTTTACACCACAATCAACTTCTTGGCTGCAATGAAAGGGAAGCCCGCGGTCCACGGGCATGATGGAGAGGAGCCAGGAACTCCGGAGTCACTTCCATTGGAGAATAGGTGTTGATGCAGGTTTCCGCTTGTCGCAATAGGTCACACAATTGGGAGGTATCATCGCGAGGTTCCAAATCACAGGAGGTACCAATTCAGGAGATACAATTCAGGAGGTACCATAGCGACTTACCATCATTCATTGCGAGACATCATCGTGAGGTAGTACCATCGATGAACAAAGATATGGGTATCATAGTGAGCGTGACAATCAGGGCTGAGGTGGGGACGAAAGTCGGATGACGACAGTTGGCCTCTCGCCCCGACTATGGTACAATACACCTCCTTGTTACAACATGATACAAGTTCATAAAGCTGTAAATGCTCCTGAGACTTTGTTATGGCTGCATCATTTAAAGCTGCAATATAACGAGAGAGTGTATGTCCTTTTTCTTCGTTAAGAGATGAGAGGGCGTTCACATCATCTCCCTTGATACAAGCGAGTGTATTTGAGAGAGTGTACAGTTGTACGTGCCATCTTCTTATCATCTCTCGAGAGTTCGTATGCCTGTATGAACGATGCATCAAGAGGTCCTGATTGGATCTTGAAGGGAAGCATGGGCAATGGATGATGATGATTGCGAGCATGGGAAATAGCAAGCTGTGGCCCAGGCGATCAACAATTCGCAGCCCTTGTCTTCAACCCCTGTTCATTCCAGTGGAAGGCCTGTCCCCTCAGAGCCGCGCCCGCCGGAGCGCCTGCCGCACGCTCTCTCGCCAGAACTCAGAGCACGACAATGCGCCGCTTGGTGTCACTCCCTCCCCCGACCGTCGTATCAATTGGACATGACCATTTCCCCTTTTCTGCTATGGACACTAAAAATGGTGGACACAAATTTCGTGTCCATCTGAGTCATGTGTTCACAGCCTTGTCCCTAATTTTCAGTCATGAGTAACAGGTCAAGCTAGTGTATAGAAAGTTAGCCATAGGCCATGTGATCTTCTGAACAAAAACAAAAATATTTCTTCTACATGGTCAATCAAAACTGCCACATAGTCCTGTCATCTACTGCATCAAAAATACATCTTGATCATTTGATACCATATCATAGAACTCAATAGAAACAAGGCTGGAGCAGGTTCATCTCAATAGTGCTCATTCACATGGTACAACCAAGGTGTCAAGGTACCTCTCTCTAGTGCTTCGTTCCAACCATGAAAACCAGCCAGCTCGCCGCTCGATGAGCTTCCGCTTGGCTCACAATTTTCAATTCAAGTATTGGATCCAATCGAAGAGAAGGTGAGAAGTCGTGAGAGCGGAGTAAAAATAATCATTATGCCTGCTATCCGCACTGCTCACGGCATATGTATGCTCCTGCTGTCCCCTTATTCTCTCGCCGAATATCACCCAGATGAAGTTTATCACCGCCGTCCTACTCCCATTCCTCGCGTCTGCAGTTGCTGCCAGTTCTGATCCTGGTCTTAACAATGAATCCTTTCAGGAAGCTAAACGCCCAAACCTCAGGATTCTTTCCAGTTCTACAACTTCCAGCTCTACTTCTACTTCTAGCAGTGGCGATGATGTGGTTTGTCCCTGTTTTGCCGGGTTCATAGGATTCGAAGATTTAGTGAACTCACTTAACAGCGCTACAGATTGTGTCAATGACGGCGACGATTTGTGCCCCGGCACCCCCGGCCTAAATTGTTTTATTGAAATTTACCGCAACGGTGGTTCTTCCAGTGGTGGCTGCCAATTTGGCGCCGGACTTGGGGGTACGTTCTGCTCAGCGTTTGGACCTGGTTGCGTTGGTGCTACTATCAATTTTGGGCCTCTAACTGACGCTGAAAATGCGGCTTGCGTCGAATACATTTTTGGAGCTGCATACTTGGTTGCAGAATTGCCCAATTGCCAAGATAATAGTACCCACCGAATGTTTGCAAGTTCGAGCTGAATGCCGCCCTTCCTTTCCCATACACAATACTTTGGCTTCGATCCAGCGAGTTTTGCTTCAGTGGCAGTGGTCAGAACCATGTCTCAGTCGTTCAGGGGGCAAAAATTAAGGCTGGCACTGATGTCTACAATGCAGCGAATTACCACCACCGACATCTATCTCCTCGCCTTCGCTTATTCCGCCTTCGCTTATTCACCAAAGTTCACCCAACAACCCGTATCACTCGTCGGCACCATCCGAATCTCTGTCGACGACATTATATGGACACTGCCTCTTCATGACTGCCGCCCTTGTCCCTTGTGTGTCCTCGAGTTCTATCACTCTTAAACCTCGACGAAATTCATGTCAACTCTGCAAAGTATCCAGCACGAGGGATATTAGATACCTCTGCTATTGTTGTGCTCAGCTTGGTTGATAGCTACCATGTAGGGTTGATTAGGAAGTGAAGTGGCATAATGTATTATCTTCGTTTGATTCGTTTCTGTGCTAGATCCTGCTCCTTTCTCTCAAGAGTTCACCCCGGCATAGGAACTATTGAGAGATGGTACTGCTATGCTTCACATACGTAGAGCACAGGGGCTCCCCTAGTATCGGGACATCTGGGTACTGCATATCCTACCTCTTGTATTGTACTTCACGATTGAGGGCCTACGGCGCAAAAGAACCATCTCACGTAAGCCCACTGTCCCTTGGCACTCTTGGGAGAGAGATGTTTGAAGTCAACGGTACCTGCTGGTAGGATCCATCGGACGATCCATCCTCCACCTCCACGCTGCGACCGCCACCACCAACGTGCCCGTCCTCCGAGTCCTTCCTCGTCCCGCCGCCCGTCCTCGCGCCCCCCTCATCCCCTCCCCCCGATATGTAACCCCAAAGCAGCGTGATCAGCATCGGGCTCACGATCGTCGTCAGCCCCACGATCGCCCACATCGTCCTGCTATGCCGCTCCTCCCCCTCCCCGAGGTGCTCGGGGCAGTACCTCTGCAGGAGCACGCCGCTGAGGAATCCCACGGGAAGCTTCGCCAGGAACAGCGGAGCCGAGCTCAGCGCCATGTACGTGCCCTCCCGTCCCTCGGGGGCGATGGACGTCGTGTAGTCGTACAGCCGCGGGGACCACATCGCCTCGCCTATCGACAGTATCGCGACGAAGACGACGCAGGCGGGGACGGACGTGGAGAACGCGAGGGCGAAGACGCTGACTGCGCTGACGTAGGTGCCGCGGTGGATCATGATGAGCGGGTCCACGGACGTGGTGGCGGCGGTGATGAGGGGCACGAGGAGTATGATCATGGCGGGGTTGATAGCGTAGACCTTTCCCTTGGGCGTGTCCTCGCCGAACTCGCGGACCATGTACTTCGGCAGGGTGCCATCCCTATCGAGACGGGCGAAAATGGATGAGTAAGGCAGGCGGTGGTGTCAGAGCAGGTGGGGATCAGTTATGTCTCGAAAGGAGAGCGCGGGAGACGGAAGCGATAGAAAAGGAGAGGATCGGCGTCGAAATGATGATACTCACAGGTGTCGAAAGACCATCCTGACGTTGAGCGTCAGCAGGCACACGAGGAGGAACCTCCGGAACGCCGGCTCGCGCACCGTCTCCGAGAGTATCCGCCACGACGATCCCCGGAGGGGGCGGAACTCGGTCACCTTCGATGCCCCGCCGTCATCCTCTCGGCCCTCCTCCCTCGAAGACATCGACGAGGACGACGCGTCAACCTTTATCTCGCGGACGCCGAACGCCACGAAGACCGCGATGGCGTTCGCCACCACCCCCGAGAGCACGACCGCGCGGTTGGCCGTCATCTTCCACTCCGCGGGGTGGTAACCGTCCGAGGAGCCATCGCCGACCGCCCCCATTTTTGCGTCAATACCATCGTCGAAATCGCCGAGATCACCCTCACCCCCTCCCTCATTGTAGCGCGACGTGAAGACATCGACCAGCGGCCCGGCCACGAGCGCCCCCACGTTCATGACGCAGTAAAACAGCCCGAACGCGAATCCCCGGTTGTCCGCGTTGGTGTACCGGCGTATCCCCACCGTGAGCACGGGTATTCCGAGGCAGTTCGCGAGCGGCAGCGACACGAGGCAGCTCGCAAGCAGCACCCCCCGCGAGTTGGTGAGAAATATGGCAATCCTCGACAGCAGGCTCATCACGAATCCTATCCGTAGGCACTTCGCCACGCCGAGGTTGTCGATGACCGTGCCCGTGAACAGTCCGAAGATGGTGATCATCGCCCCGTACGCGCCGTAGACGGTCCCGGCGGCGACGTCGGACATGCCGAAATCCTCGCTCAGAAATAATGCCAGCACTATGGAGAAGGAGAAGTAGCTGTAGGAGTCGAGGAACTTGAGGAGGTAGGCGCGCCAGAGCTCGGGGGGGGAGGACGAGAGGGAGGAGAGCCCGGAGGAGGCGAGGGCGATTTGCTTCCGCAGGAATCGGACGGCGGAGGAGGAGGGTGAATTCATGTTTCTCCTGCTGCTACCGATGGCGTCGTCGTCGATGGGAGCGTAGTGGACGCTGCTGCCGGCGCCGGATGGGATGGAGCGAGAGTAGCTGCCGCCGCTGATGCTCGTGTATGTGCTGCTCGAAGAGACGACGCCGCCGGAGTTGGGGGGCGTGCGACGGGTCAACGATGAGCCTCCCATCTAATGATGGGCGCTATCGTCTCGCCGTTTGATGGACTTGTGGATATCGATGGATACTCCGCCCATTCAAGAGCGATGGCAGAACTTCTGTCGGAAGTCGGAGGCAGGTCGGCGAGCAATGCGCGGTCGCGCCGGCGTGCGAAGCGACGGTGCATGCACCTAAAACCGTCGGGAGGAATGCGGAATCCGCCACTGTCCGTCGAAGACGACCGACGACTCCGCTATCGTCGGTACGAATCGCGTCGTCGGCTCTGGCACGTCGACCCGACCGCGTGGCGATCGATGGGTCGGGGGGATCGGGGACGCGATACGTCAACGAATGCGGACGACGGAGGAGCCCCCGGGGCGCGGTGATTGGGCCGTCGCGGCGGAGGCCGCCGTCGTCATCATGGTGATGGATCGTGATTGTGGTCGCGGTCGCGGATCGCGGAATCGATGCGAGAAGAAAAGGGGGGAAAGGATATCAATGATGGTACAATACGTACGATCTTTCGATATGATACGATATCAAAGTGCCCCCCTAAAATGAGTGATGTATCAGAAGCGGCCAGCGGGCCAGCGGCCGGCCAGCTGCCAGCTCCCATCATTGCTCCCATCAACTCCGCTCCCATCGTCGCGCACTGTGGACTGCCATCTCCAACCTCTTCTTCCGGTACGCGAGACGATGAGTAGCGACAACGCCAAGAAGCGCAGGGTCGGCGGCTATGACGACGGCGCGCCCTCGCCGCGGGACGCCGAGGAGGCGTCGCTTCGACGACTCCTGGCCGAGGCGACGGCCGCCCTCGAGGACAGTCGCTCCGAGACCGACCGCATGAGGGAGGAGATGAAAGATTTGCGTCGAGAGATGAAGGAGACGAAACATAGACTCGAGAAAAAGTATCATTCTCTTGCACGTTCAGTGAAGGTATTAGCCAGGGAACAGGATTGGACTTATTCCGCGCCAGAAATCCCACGTGAAGACTGGATTGCACGGGGATACGACGANCAGGGAACAGGATTGGACTTATTCCGCGCCAGAAATCCCACGTGAAGACTGGATTGCACGGGGATACGACGATGACGAAATTGGGGATATTGAAGAATTCATGACTGGGTTATATTATATAACTGGCGAATTGAGGGACGGTCGTTATTACGATTCTGGCATTCATTTGGTGCCGACGGGGGACAACAATTTGGTTCACATTGATGAGATGTTGCCTCACTGGCAAGAATTTGCTGATGCCATGCAGCTTTGTCGGACAAATTTTCATGGAAGGGGATCTTTCGAACTGAAGAATATACAATTGCCGTCCGGTGTTCTTGATATCCTATCTCCAGCATTGATGTCCACAGAGTTTCGGAGGTTCGTTTTGAACAGAAATAGCTTTCATGATGGTACGGATCCTATCGACTTTGTCATCGATGTTGCCAGTAGCAGCCCCAATTTAAAGATCTTTGGCTGGCGGAACAATCATATAGAACACGCAGCACTTGCTCATCGTCTTCTTGATGGCATCAGTGACCTCTCATCTCTTCAAACTATACACCTGGGAGGAAGTTTCATGGACCCTTCAATTGCGTACCACTCGCTCATATCTGTTCTCAGCTCACACAAACACCTGAAACAAATCTATTTTGACTCAAACAATATGAGTACAGAGGGTGATACTCGCTTGTCTGATATCCTCGCAGGAAACCCACCTCTTGAAACTTTAAGTCTGGTAGACAATGAACTCAATGACAATGACATTTTGTTAATTGCAAATGCATTGAGGCAAAATTCGAATCTCACAGCTCTTGACATCTCTGGAAACCTAGATGTGACAATTTGGGGTTGGAACCACATTAAGGCTGTTACTCACGACCAATCATCTCTGAATTCAGCTGCCCTCTCAAATCACAAGTGTAGAGTCACAAGTAGGTTTGACACTGTGAATGGCTATTCTCCCCATACAAACATGGCAGTCAAAATATACTCCATGTTGCATCATCATAATGTAACGGGGCGGACCATTCAACTACTGAATTTGGAGTTTGGAGAGACTAGTCTCAAATTGAAGTTAGTTCCCTACATCATAGTGAGCATCATCTGGTTTCACTGGAGCGGTTCCTCAAGAGAAATAAAGTCGCATTGTGTCAAGCCTATCTCTATCGTGTATGATATACTTCACAATTGGCTGATGCCCGAGCTGTTTGAGGTCCATCGGTGATCTTTCCTAGAAGGCTGTTGTAAGAAATATCTCAGATTCATAGACCATGCTGATATCATACATACTTATATGTAGCATTATTAGTCGTGCTTTTAATCTATCGCCAATTCTTTCGCATTATTGCTTCCATTGTCGTACAACCGAAAAAGGACTAGACGACGAGGTGCCCTTAATGATAACATCCACATCGTGAAGGAGGTTGTGAGTTCTGTACCCACCCTTATCGCTCCATCCAATGAGATCCTCGTCAATCCCATCGACATCGCACGCAAGCAAGGGAAACATGAATCCTTTTACTTTTGCCTGGGGTACATAACCGTGAACTTCTTTTCGAGGAATGACCTGAGTAAAAGGAATGCCCTGATCCATCCCGTCAGGCTCGTACGTGCTTTCGTAGAATCCGCGAACCCAGGGGGCAACATTGCTACGTAGGAAGTGGAAGGCAGCAATAAGTATCACCAATAGAGTCATCGACCCATACAGCGAGGTCAGCGTCTCTTGAGAATCAGTCATCCACTTCATACCCTCCGGCTGAAAGCGTGGCAGCGGAGGAAAAGTGTGCGTCTGGAAGAAGTTCTGGTTGCAGTAAAAGTATCCTCCATTGTCGCCCTCACAAACCTGATCGTAAGGGTATCCCGACCACCAATAGGCGCTCATTGTTGTATGAGTCACCAGTATCACTGGGAAGAAGAAGTTCCGGCTAAACCGAGCAAGGTGAAAACCAACATCGGGCGTAGGCCCGCACAGCCGCAGCAGCATAAACTTTCCCACATGATATTGCGCCAGTAATGCCATGGAGCCGAGGAACAGCGACTCGGGCAGGATGCTCGCAAAGAACAATGCTACAAAGAGCACTTTGTTTGCGTTTGTGTACCGCTCAGCCAGCCAGAACCTGGTACCCGCAAAGCACGCGTTCATCTCCGCCTGATTGTCAGTCCGTGGCGCAAGAAAGTGTTTCCGAAAGTTCTCTGGCACATCCAGCACCTCGATGAGCGGGCTGCAGAACAGCTCAGCCACGATGACAGGGTAGACCTTGTACATCAGACTTTGCTGCATGAACTCATTCCCATCCTCAACTGATACGGTTTCGATGAATGTGCTGATAACTGAGAGGGCCACCGCACTATTAAACCAACGAAAGAGTGTGATCTTAATGTAAAGGGATAGCTGCTTTCCGTGCTCAGTCGGGTGTGATTCCATTTCACTGATAAGTTCGCAAATGAATGGTACGATGGCGTTTGTCTGCGGCCAAAGGCATGTGTTTATAGTGAGAACAAATCAGAAAATGCCACTCAGCGCCGCAAATGAGTTGACGCTGCAATGGAAGAGAAACTTACGAGTGTGATGAACATGGCTGCGTAGCTGCCCGGATGATTTACTGACAGCCTGTAGATGAAGTACCCGCTCCAGATGACGAACGCCAAGACACCAAGCGCACTCGCCAGATGCAACTCCGCCCGCCGAGTTGTCGACGCCTGGAGATCGGTCCACCTGATATCATTTGGCTCGTCTGCCTCGGATAGCTTCAGAACCTTTTCTCCGCGAAATTTTAAGCACTGACCGAGAGATAGATCCGCCGATGCCGCAGAGAGATTCGGGAACGAAAGCTGGACTGTCATCTCCCGCTCGGCCGCCTTTGACACGCTCCACAGCTTGCTACTTTTCACGCTCTCCCTGATGCGCAGTCGGCCATCGCTTAGGATATTGCTTAATCCATCCCCCAGCCTATTTCGTCGCTCATTCCGCCAGATATCAAGTTTGCCCGTTGATAGGGCATGGAGAGCATTCCGCTGGCTGCGCTCCGAGTCGAACGTGACAAAGACAGCCACGGCCTGGTACTGCATTCCCGCAAGATGGCGTATGTTGTTCTCCAGGCCATGGATCTGCTCCCACAATATCCTGGGATCACTGGGTGCAATGAGACCCAACTTTTTTGAGAGAAAATCATGGCAGGTCAGGTAGACAGTGCTTGATGTCGACCGAACAGCTGCAGATGCCTCATTTACAGCAGGTTCGATCGACTCCGTGTCCGTCAAGTGGTCGATCGCCCCAAACTCAGGCAAATTGTGCAGGCTCGACAAGTGAGACATTAATTTGCGAAGTCCATCAACTTTTCTTCTCCTCTCGACTAGCGCCCTGATCAGCTCACTATTGTTGATGGCAATTGTCACGAGAACCGCGCCCCGGTTCCTCGTAGTGCTGTGCACCCTCGGTCCAAACATGTCATCACCTGTGACCTCCACGCTCTCTGTCAATTCGATCGTTCTGTCCTCTTCTGCATCCACAAACTGGTCGAAGAATGATTTCCACTCCTCCGGGTCTAGGGCGTCAGGCGGAGGATTCGACACCTTGATGGAATAGTCCGATGCCGTCTGTATGGACTCATCAATGACCACCTCCGCCCTATCCTGCTTCGACAGAAAGAACGAAGCCAGTGCCAGCATCAGAAGCGACGCCGCGAAGCTCGCCAGCCCGGGCCCCAGAAAATTGGAGAAGTCACATGCGTTCTTCCTGACCAGCTGCGTCCCGTCCTCGTCCACCATCAGCCTATACGCGGGGAACTCCCCCGCGTTCGATTCATAGTGGCAAGACGGACACTCCACCCACTCGGTGGCGTCGCAAAGCGCGCTGGCCCGTATGCTTTTACCCACGATCATATAATCGACGCCGCTCTTGTCGCTGTTCGCGTAGTTCCAAAAGTATGCCATGAGGGGCAGGTTCAGCAAACCGGCCACGAACAAAATGCCGGAGAAGACGAGCAGCGTCGAGAAGAACATTTGAGTGGACACGCCGAAGCGGACGAGGTCGTCCAGGTTCGTCCGCCAAACTGAATACAGGCGCGACGCCGTTTGATCTCCTCCCACGCGCTCCGCCGCCGTGGACTTTCGGGGGAGGGTCGCGTGCTCGAAGTGAGACCAGGCCGCGTCGAGCGATGGTCGTGCGGTTGCGATTCGCATCCGTCCTCCTTGTGGGCCCCGCCGCTCGTCCTC
>JALLBE010001156.1:0-11554 GCA_036939795.1 Thalassiosira mediterranea | reverse complement strand
GTAAGTCAAGGTCTGATATTGTCAAAATTTTGACAATTTGCCGGTAAAGAGATACCCAACCCCTAGGGTCGGCCCGACCGACTGAAGCAAGAGCAAGCAAGAAGAATCTTGCCCCGCCGTGAGCCGTGATTTGGATCTTTCTTACATGATGTTTCATGTAGGAACTAATACCCAATATTGAGAGAGTATTAATTCACATAGGAATTAATATTACTTTTAGCGCCATCAGAACCACCCATGAGTCGTGAGATAATGAGATCCGAAACTTTCAGCGAAGCATGTAAAATCATCTACAATATCCTCGATCCATACTTACACTCTAGAGAGAGAGATCCACAGATTGTCCTCACGCCCCGCCCCCGCCCCAGAAAGATCCGGTACGTTACGGTGGCAACCATGCCGTCAAGGAAGCGCGCAAAGGGAAAGGCGAGGAAAGTGAAGGCTGCCGCCGAAGCTGCCGCCGAAGCTGCGGCTGCGGCTGAGGCTGCGGCTGAGGCTGAGGCTGAGGCCGTGGCTGTGGCATCGNGCATCTGCCCGATCTCCACGAAACTTTAGAACATCAAGCCGCGGCGAAGAATTTCGTTGAAACGATGTGTGATATAATTGATACTCACGCTGAGAACAATCCAAACAACTATTTATGGGAACAATTATTACCTGAAGTGATCCGTCAGACCTACCGACTACATCCCGATATTTGGACAAAGAATAATACCAGCAGGGAATTGGTCAAACGGGGGTTTCTGGACCTCGGTACGCAATACATTCTCAATGAAATGAAAGCCCCTGGTAGGACCAAAAAGCCAATGGCAAATCCTGGCTGGTTTGCTGTGATTATTATCATTCTAGAAAGCGTTGATCTCTCACAAAACGATGATGTACAATATTTGATCGAATTATCGTGCGAAAAAAAATTCGTTCTTAAGCACCGTGACCTCGTCGATGGTTGTGAACGAAAGATTACCAAGTTCTATCACAACAGGATTGGTTGCAAATGTTTGGATGACAAATTTCTTGCAACACAGAACAACCCAAAAACTGGTATTTGTGATCACTGCGAGAAAAGGAATGCCATTAGTTTACTCATGGTGTGCAATCGCTGCAAGGTGGCACAGTACTGCTCTCGGGATTGTCAGTTGGCAGATTGGCCTAATCACAAACGTATATGTAAACAAGTGATGCGCTGGGATGAAGTCTTGGCAAAACTCGAAAATATTGGCACGATGATTAGCATACTCTCGATGGAAATTGTTGAACTCAAAAATGCTGGCACGGATATTAGCATACTCTCGAAGGAAATTGGTGAACTCAAAACTGTTGGCACGAAGATTAGCATATTGTACTCTCGAAGGAAATGTACTGCAATGCACGGGATGAAGTCTTGGCAAAACTCGAAAATTTTGGAATTGTAAAAAAGTGACGTTCTGGATTGAGAATTGGAGTTCTGTGAAAAATGACCGTGTCATCTATCTCCCATGGAAATATGTGTGTAATATTGCACCAGCGGGAATCTGGAGTGTATGATGACGCTGTAGAGAGGGAGACTGACCATCAAGTCAAAAGGAAAAATATGCCCTGCTTGTTGAAAAGAAAAACCCGACAAAGCATTTCATTGATGAAAGTGTCGAGTAGAGTGTAGCATTACTTTGTCATTGATTCATATGAACTGATAGAGAGGCCTTGCATGGAGCGATAGTGAATAATGCAGTTTACGAAATTCTGCACGAAAAATAAACCCCCGACATCATCCACCATGTACAAAAATATATGCCTTCATGTGCCAAGACGACACTTTTCCCTTAGCTAACGCATTTGTGCAGCTACGAAGAGATCGTCAAAGTCGATCCGTTTCAGCTATTATTATGTTTCAGCCACATGCATATTTGTTAATGATTCGTTTATGGTATGCACCACAATGATCAAAAGAGAAGAAGTTATTGGTGTGTATACCATACGGATGAAAAAGAGAGCAGTAAAAAAGGATGCCGCTCCGGGTGAAATATAAATGTTCCGAGAATGGAGGCAACTCTCAAAACTTGAGAGCCGGGGGAGGTGCCTTCTCTTCGTGAACGTTCTCGATCTCGGGTTGCCCAATTGACCGTCACGGATGCCGCCGCCATGCCTGAGTCGTTCCCCCTCGGATTCTCAGAATCCGCACTCGTCGTCCGAGTCGTCCAATATCCTCGGCCTCTTGGCCGGGGCCTTGCCCCCCCCATCGCCATCATCATCCCCCCCTCCATCGTCGCCTCCTCCTCCGCCGTAATACTTCCTTCGGAGCTGCTCCACCGTGAGAGCGTTGTCCTCGTACAGCTCGGCGACCTCGCCATAATCGGCCCTCTCGTCGAAGTCGTCGTCGAAGCTGTCGTCGTCCTCCTTGTAGCGACGCGAGCGCTTGGCCCTCGCCGCCGCCGGTCCTCCCTTGGGGGCGGTGCCGGGGGTGTACCGCTTCTCGCACACGACCTCGGCCGACGGCGGTTTGGACTTGCCATGCTTCTTCCCCTCCTTGGCCGCATCGCCATCTTCCGGGACGACCGCCGCCGCATCGGACTTCTCCGCGGGCGGAGGGGGGACGTACGTGCCCTCGAGGACGAACTGTCCGTACTCGTTCTGACCCCTGCCCAGCACCCGATAGGTCGCCTCGGTCTTTCCCGCGTCGTCGCCCCCCTCCCCCCCCTCGTCGTCGTCGTCGTCGTCCCTGACGAAGTAGATTTCCACGTCCCTCTCCTTGATCTTCCGGCCGACGGGGTGCTTGTGCTTCCCGCCGCCGTCCGTGGGAGGAGGCGGAGGCGAAAGGGACGGTATGCCAGCGTCCTCGAGGGCCTTCTCGAAGAAGAAGCCGTCGAACATCATCGTCCTCCTGGTCGGCAATGATGCGTCGTCTCCAGTATTTAGCGGCCGGGACAATGTCGGACGCCTCAGGTCGAACAGCTCCCGGCCGCTTTCATTGTCGACGTCGGGGGGGCGGCACGAATCCTGGCTCCGCAGCTTGAACTTTGGCCTCCTGCGCTTCTTCTTCCCCCCACCTCCGTCGCCTCCTCCTCCGCCTCCTCCCATGACTTCGTCCTCCCTCCTCTCCCTCTCCAATTCCGACCTCATGCACCACGTCCCATTGTAGATGACCCTCCCCTCCTCGTTGAGGTGGATTTGCCCGGTCAGGACGGCGAAATCCGCGGGGACCGCATTCGCGGCATCATCCTCGTCGTCGTCGTCGGAATCGCCGCCGGCGTCGAACCCGGCCCCGTCCTCCTCGGAGTCGTCGTCGTCTTCCTCGCCGTTCCACTCCGGCTCGTCGTCTCCGTCGTCGTCGTCGGGTCCCATGTGGTAGGCCGCCATGATGGCGGCTCGGTCCGCCTCGCTCGCCATTTTATGTGTTTTTTTTGGACCTCTAGCTGGGTTCGATGGTATCGATTTCGACGATGACGCCTGCGACGTGCGTGGAGATATGCGAAACGCACTTTGGGAGTTAGAGAGAGAGAGGGGGCGATGGGTGGGGGAGCTATTATCCGCTTATCCGGATCCGGCGCGCCAATGCGTCGGGAACGCGCTGCGCCAGCTGGAGCTGCCCGCCGGGAACCGACGCCCCGGCTGGAGAGCCGAGCCAGAGAGGCGCTGCGCACTGATATCAAGGACCTCACCTTTCCTTTTGCGCTGCGGTTGCGTTATTTCTCGGGAGCGAGGAGAGAGCGATCGAATCCGCCGCGGCCAGGATTGTGCGGCTACGGCCAGCGGGCGCGGCGGCGACGACGAGATCTTTGCTCTGTTCAAGTGCAAAACGAGGGCGAATCAAATATTTTAGAGGGCGATTAATCAACGAGTAATGCGTTATCATAGTTAGCGTACGGCGGGGATCCTGCGATCACCAGCATAGCCCCCTATCCTTTTACAATCCACTCTGCGCCGTCCATTAATATTTCATTCGGCGCGCGTCGTTTGCCTCTACCATACTCTTGATATTTCACCGCCGTGAGCCAACTAACAACGCCCAACCCCCACCACCGCCCCGCCCCCGGCCGCGCCGCCACTACTTGGAACTATGTATCAACTCGGTGTCAGATTATTCACCCCGGATGCTTGTAAGATGTCGCTGGCCAACACCGGGACATATCAAGAGCATAGCCGCTCAGCATGGCTACGAGGAGCAGAGGGATGAAGCATCGAAGAAACTATTCTTCAAGGAAGAGTCGAACGGTGAATATCCAACGCTGATTAACGTTTTCTACACCACCGGGAAACTGAATCATCCGTCGAGCAGGGGGTACAATCAGCTGTGACGCGGCCGATGCGTACGATTCGGCCCGCCTCCCTCGCCGCGATATTTGCAAATCCTCGAATGCACACGGGGAGGGGATACAGGACCGCCAACGGTTCCGTGCGGGGGTGTGCGAAATGCTGAATGCAAATGAGGCGAGGCGACTTCAGCAAGAATCAGTGGCGGAAGGGTCCCGGGCAGGCGAAATGCATCGGCTGCGTGGAGGGAAGCCAATGGGGGGAGGTGGCTGCCGGTGATGCATGTTCTGAAATCGAGTGGAAATCCATCGTTGATTCTATTACGTGCGATGCAGAAGGATGTACCAAAGCTTCTCCGGCCGTCCGATGTCCAACTTGTACCATGGCATACTATTGCTCCGAATCATGTAAGCATCGGCATCAATGGGCTCATTCGGAAGACTGCCGGGATGTTGAACAGTTTCGTTACCAGTTCCAAATGAGCGGCGGCGATCCAAACCTGAATTCTGGTCTGTGCAATGCGCACCCCGATATCTTATCCCAGATGAGAGGATATGCCATGTCAACTCAACTCTCTGGACGAAGATCGGTGGAGGCCCTTCTGCTACAAGCGGAGTCCATTCATCAAGCGGATGAAGATTGGAAGGGCGCTGTTGAAATATACCAGGAAATCTTGAGGATGAGCGAAGGAGTGGACCATACTCAACTTGCATCATGACTTGATAAGAGCATTAATCCCAGCGACATGGTACCATACCCTCAATCGTCAGCATCAATCAGCATGGCCACATCCATGGCCAAAGGATTGTTCATGACTGCTTTTCAGCTGGCGACGATGCGTTCGGTAGGTTGTAAGACCCTGTTTTTGCTTTGTGTTTTCAGTTGCTTTTTCGATGGTCCTTGCAGGACTCTTTGTGACGATCCCAATCTGAAGTCTGAAAATATCGAGAACAGTATTGCGATACCTTGCAGCGAGCACATATAAAGAGTGAACTATTGGGTTTCCTCTCATCACAGTGATAACACATACTAGTTTTTGGATGATCCTGCATTTATAAAACCATCTCGTCCAAACAGTGGCAATCGATTTTCCTACGGTAGCAGGTCGACTTGTCACGTAGCGAGAAGTTGTGGTACAGCCATTGACAGTGGCTATGTGGATCAGTTGGGTTATAAAGCCCTTTGTCCATTAATAGTGCCAGTTTTTTTCGTCACCCCATCTTGTAGTAAATAGTGAGCACCTGAGAGAATGATGTTCAGTGATAAGAAAGAATAGGTATGACCTTCGAACGTATCTTCATATCCTTTGGTATTCACACTGATAAAGAGCTTAGACTAACTTAGAGTTCATTCTATTCCAAATCCAGAATTATGGAACGTGTTATTCTATTTTCAATCCTTCCATTTTACGAGGATGATGCCCTCATTGTCATCAATGTCACTGTAACGCAGGAAGCGGCTCTTAGCATGTAGATCAATATGCTTCTGAAGTGCTGGTTTGAGTTTGGAAACCTTGCCCTCACTGTGGTTTCCCCTTCCTACAACTAGAAGTACACTGCCAACCGCTTCCAATACTGGAAGCACATTTTCATCAAATTGATCCTTCGCCTCCTGGACATGGAGAGCGTGGAAGTCAATTTCAATTTGCCCTGTTTCGATATCTTCTATACCCATCTTTCCAGCACTATTCAGGCGTTCCCAAATATGTTCCCGTGCTTTTTTCAGTGCAGCAGGGATTAGGCTTGTCTGTAAATCTTTCTCCTTGGCAATAGCCGCCTTGTATTCATCCCTTTCACAATCTCTAGTTGTCCGAATCAGTGTCCTCAATTCATTCAGTTCATCAAAGAGAATGTTTACATATTGCCTCGCCTCATCGTATATTTCTTGTTTATCATAAGGAGACAGATCTGCAGACCTCCTCAGTTGGGACTGCAATCCAGCTGTGAGCATAGAATCAATAGCCAGAAGCACATCCTTCAAAACAAAGTTGCGTGAAAGCAGCAGTTTGTTTGCAACACCAATTCTCTCTTCCTTGGAAAGAGGCAAATGAATGAGGCGATCCTGCAAAGGCAGTGCATCGTCAATGATTTTGCTGGATGCATCTGATATGGCGGACTCTGATATTGGAAACCGACAAATAGGGCAGGTCCATGGAATTGGTTTTCTGGACGTTCTCGTAGCGAGGTGTTTTTTCCACAATATAGACAAGCAGGGTAGGCAGCAAGGATGCCCACACTCATTCACAATAGTGTGCGTGTCAGCAAGCTCAACACTGTATCTATCAAAGCAGCAAGGGCATGGATCTTCCACTCCGACTGATTCGTGACGCTCAACCAAATCCATTCCAAGGAAAACAGAGACAGCATCATCAGCATCATCTTCGACAAGAAAATTGAATTGGTCGATGCTTGTGGTCTTCTTCTTTTTCCGTTGTTGTTTCTTCTTTTTATTGCCCTTGCGTCTGCCAGCTCTACTTCTCTGAGTTCCTTGATCCTCTGGTAGTGTTTGTTGTGACTCTCTTCGAGTTGTTGACAATCCGATCGGATCCAATTTACTTGAAAAGTGGTCTAAACTTTTAAGAGCCTCTGTTCTGCGCTTTTCAACTTTCATTCTTACACTCTTGGATATTGGCCAATTGCTCTTCAATACAATATCACAATCAAGAACGACATCTTTCAAGGCCTTTTTTGCGGAGTCTGGACCCATCCCATCTGCTGTTTTAAGCAAGCATGCAGCCCTATTGCTAAGCAAAATTCCAAGAACCTCATGAACATCATCATTTGTGTTTGCGGAACACCTTATGGTATTGATGGCTTCTGTATAGCACTTTCTTGCAGCAACAAAGCGCTTGCGTCCAAAGAAAGTATTTCCTTCCTCCTTCAGGCTTTGGGCACAGGACAGTAGCTCCTCAATCGAAACGTCCTTTTGGTCATAGAATGAGACCTCTGCTGGTGTCCTTATGTCACTCTCGTCCCAATTCATTTTCATATCTCCTTGTTTCATTCCCTGGACCAAGCTGCTCTCTAGGTCAGATACAATATCAAACATGGTCCGTTTGCCACCACCATATTGCTGCACTGTATAGTTGTAGCTGTCAATAACACGAACTTCTGTGCCACAGTTTTTGCCTATTCGGTTTTGAACAAACGCAGCCAACTTCTTATCTCCTGGACGATTGGTAAAAGTTACGAGTGTAGGGCGCTGGCGGAACTGGCCTCTCTTGTCTCCAATATGGCAGCTGAAGGCAAGGTGAGTGAATATCCACTCAAATGCCTCTTCGCAGAAAGGGTTGTAAGTTATTGATTCAGGGAGCTTTATCGAATCAAAGATGTACTCAGACTGTGGGTTAATATGCAGAACAACAACTGGATAGGGTGGAAACGGATATTCTCGATATTCCAGATGCCTGTCGGAGCGGCATGAGCCAGATGGATTCATTGACCTTGCTGGCAAGCTGAGGAATATGTCTCGCGCCTTTGACTGAAACATCAAATATTGCTCATCGCTAGGTCGAGAATACTCACATAAAAGTTCAGGTGGAGCATCTGTTGACATTGGATCAAGTCCAAACTGAGACATCATCTGGGGTGGCAATTCTTCCTCGCGTTCCACACGTAGCTCAACAGCCTGTCGCAAGCTCATCGAATCAGGGAGGAGAGGATCCAGCAGTTTTAACTGTCGCATCGTGTCGCCAATCAAAAGGGCAAGAGGACAGATCCAATTTCGGCGCACGGCGTGTCCCAAGAAAGACACCGCTGGCAACAGCACGTTGGCCATCATCCCATTCTGACTAGTGACTAGAAACTGAATGAAGTTCTCCAAATCTGTCCCAAGGTCCCCGCCAAATGCAGTGAGCAATGAATGCCATACAGAAAGTGCCCATGCGCAGAGGGCCTCCGGTGGACCCAGTGGATAGCAAAACTCAAAATCATATGGATCGTTGCCAAGTTCATCCTCGGATACTCCCCTTGCCGCACACATATACAGCCTTTTAGCTCGGGATTCATCCTTCTCCAGGCCAAGCAGGCCATAGTTGGTTGCATCGGCCAACTGCAACATTGCAGTGGGATCCTTGGGCGCTTGCCTGTACAAGTGTTTCAGCGTCGTGTGCTTTGGCGAGACTGAATCCAGCAGCTGGCGGGAGTTGTAGTTCATAATCATCTTCTCCGATCTATATTCTCGTCTCATTAAGATGTCCTTTCTCATTCTTCTAAGGATGGAATCGTCAATTCTCAGGTCTTCTTCCGATATTACCTCAATCTTCTCCGCTGATGTCACGTACAAGTGCTCGAACGGATCCTTAAAGGTTGGTGGTGCCATCGTCGCTTCTGCATGCATCATGTAGATACTGAACTCTTCAGGGAGGGGGCGGATATCTGCACAATAGAAGTGAGATTCGCAAAAGAGAGGATCAGCAATATGACTGTGTGCGGACTATTGCACTATAGAACATTGTGCATCGGAGACAATGATGAAGGCCTGTCCCTGCCTCAAAATGATGAAACTTCATCCAAGAAGATGCCAAATGGCATCAAATGATCGCACAATCTAATCTCTCGTCACTACTCACGGCTCGAATCCTTCGCGACGTCGAACGTCGCCCCCGGCCGGTTCAGCGGCGGCTCGCTGGGCGAGATTGGCTCGCAGTACAGCTCGAACTTTTGTACTCGATACGCCGTCTGACCCACGGAGGCGACCTTGCCCTCGTACCACTGCCCGACCGCCGGGTCATCGCGACCGGGCCGGAAGATGACTCGCTGGCCCGCGATGAAGGCGGCATCGCCGATGGGTGCCATGGTTGGCTTTTATCTATCTAGCTCTTCGTGGCCCTACCACAAAGAATGACGACGATTTTTGGGGCCCGCTGCAATGCTCAATCAAGCTGGCTTCACACTTTTTGGCGGGAAGAGCCATCAAGCTATCTATTGATTCCCAACTTATTCCTATACGTAGAATCATCGTATCAGCGGCGCTTCGCGCTTCCCACTGTTCACACATGCACCGCCGGCCGCACTACGCACGAGATCAGGGCGCGCGCGAGGCAGGCATAACTTTTTCAGCAGGTTCGCCACGATGATAGTCAAGTCCGCGGCGGCCGCAGGCGTCTACGCGGTCCTCCTCCTAGCGGGCCACGGCGTCGCCAGCTTCTCTGCGACGACGAAGAAGGTCGCTCTCATCACAGGTAGGTAGGTGGGTATGAGTGCCACCCGATGCTGTGTTTGGGGTACGGGAGATTGATTATCTACAGGTGTGACCGCGTGGATCGATGAGGGTAGCGCCGTGGCGTGGTGGCGTTGCAATGCATGTGGGGTATTGTACGTCTCCGATTTCATTGATAGCAAATCATGCGGGAGGGGCGTATGTGCTTTCCAAATGATTTTATGGGACGAGGGGCTAGATGCTAGAGGTACGGTTTCGACTGGCTTCCGACGCGCAAGGACACGGATTGCTGCTGAGGAGATTCAGATTCGGGGGGGTGGCTATCGATCTTTTCTTTCATGGCATAATTGTCCACATCATCCATGTTTACGATGCATCATCTGGGATATCTACCTAAGGGTGCTCAACTGACTTCATCTTCCACTCGTTTTGATTCGACCATGGCTGTTGCACTTGCCATCATTATCATCGACAGGTGGGAACAAGGGCATCGGAAAGGAAATTGCACGGCGCGTAGGCTCGGAGCACGGTGGTTTCAAAGCCATCATCGCATGTAGAAACGTCGATCATGGACAGCAGGCAGCGAACGATCTGCTAGAAAATGGTGATGGCGATGAGGAATGCGATGTAGTAGCTCTGCCGGTGCCACTGGATCTGACCGACTCGAAGTCTATTGCGGCTGCCGCGAAGTGGGTGGAGGAGGAGTATGGTGTCCTCGACGCGTTGGTGAATAATGCTGCCATTTGCTTCAATGACCCTACCCTGTACGGAAAGGTGGACTTCACTCCGTTCGAGAAGCAGGCAGGCATCACCGTAAAGACGAACTATTTTGGCACGCTCGAAGTAACTCAATCATTCTTGCCCCTGATGGAGAGGTCTCCTTCGCCAAAGATCATCAACATTGCTAGCGCAGCAGGCCGGTTGACGATATTGCGATCCCAAAAGCTGGTGGACGCCTTCACTTCTGACGAACTCACGGTCCCCGATCTGTCCAAAATGATGAATCAATTCGTATCCGATGTCGAGGACGGGACGCACGCCGACAATGGGTGGCCAAACACGTGCTACGGAGTGAGCAAACTGGGAATCATCGCATTGACGAGGATACTGGCCCGGGAGCATCCTGAGATGATGATCAACTCGGTCGATCCGGGGTATTGCCGGACGGACCAGAACAACAACCAAGGGGTGGTGGACCCATACAGGGGCGCATGCACGCCATACCTCCTGGCGAGGATGGACAGGGTGGGCGAAGATGAGATGGAGTACGATTACGAAGATGAGGAAGAAGAGGGAGATGTGGGTGTCCCATTGTATGAGGAGGAAGACGGCGACGATGAGTACGATGGAGATGAAGCTGATTCGGGTCTTCACTTCTACGAGGAGGAGGAAATTCCTTGGACGTATCAAAGATGATGAACATGATATTATCGTTGTGTATGGTACTGTGTGGCCGATTCAATACTTGGTTTGGTCGCATCCATCATGGGCCATGATTATCATGTTCAACGGACATAACACTCATTAATGTTATGATCATGAGTAACTGATGTTATATCTTATGAATCGATTTGAAAGAATATTAATGAACATGACAAAGATTGTGGAACGTCCTGTCCAAGTAAGGATACCTTCCCGCATTTTCGTCTCAGTTATTGCACATTCATATTCTGCTGATAACGAACCCTAAGGCAGGCGGGGGAAAGAAAGCAACATCGGGCCACCTTCGTTCAAAGAGTTTCGACCCTCGGCAATAATTTCAGTTGCATCACCCCCTGACTGCAGTCCAAAAAGTTGTCCAAAACTCTCCAATGCGGTCCTGCCAAAGTTTTTGTTGTAGAGCTCTTGGTAGCTTCCACTATATGCAACTGCATCTAGAAGAGCCCAGCTCAAGTCGCTCCCAAAAATGGATACGAGGGGCATCTCGTTGCTAGTTGCTCTCGTAATACCATTTTCCTCGGCATAAATCGGGGCGAGCATCACTGTATTCACGAACGATGAAAACAATGCATCATCTTCGCAGATAGCCATAGAATAGAAACTAACGTCATCGCTGTACGTAGGGACGAGGAAAATAATTGGGAAAATGAGCATTTTCACTGCCACATGAAATATTACCGGATCCACGCGAGTGCGACACTTTTGCAAATTTTAAATTAACGTAGCT
>JALLBE010001155.1:0-11526 GCA_036939795.1 Thalassiosira mediterranea | reverse complement strand
AAGTTTTTCCATGTTTTGCAACCATGAATCCAGCTCAACCTTCACGAAGCTTGGACATTCATGATTCACACGTTTTTTTACCAAAAAAATTGTACCTACACAAAAACCTCTTTTTGAGTTCGCCAAGCGCGTGCTCGATTGCGCCACATCTATCACACCAGCAGATACTATACTTACATAATTCATTTGTATGGTAAGTATGGTAGTGTGAAGAAAGAATTCGTCCAAAGACAGCAACGACTTCTTGCTTGGGCCATCGCCGCCGCGCGCCACCACACGCCACGCAAGGCAACCATGGCGACTGCGACGACAGCGGTATTTTTCGATTTCCCCGGAGTTGCGTTCAGTAGGCGGCCGGCCCACAGACCAGGCAGAGGCAGGACATCGTAGCTCGCTCACGCCACTGCTTCATCATAAAAACCCACAGCATCGCAGTTGCAACCATGCCCGACCAGCAGCATCACGTGTGTCCCTACGCTGCCGCCCTCTCGGACGACGAGGACGCCAGCATCGGCCACTCCGACTCCATGGTCGCCGAGGAGTACCTCTCGGCCGCCCGCAAAAAGTGCCCGGCGTTCGCGAACTCCGCGTGTCCCTTCCGGAACGCCGGGGCCGACCCCGACAGCCTGCGGGAGGTCATGAGGACGGTGCCGCCGAGCCACTTCCCGACCACCTCCAAGGCGTTGAGGGGGGTGATGGCGAGCGGCCACTCCAACGGGGGAGGGGGCGGCGAGGCGAAAGCCGCCGTCGCGGCCGAGGGCTTCCGACTGGCGATGGAGCACGTCCACGCCGTGTCGACGAGCTTGCAGCGCCAACAGCAGCAAAGTGAAAATAACAAACCCGTCAGTTCGACCCGGCGAGGCAGTCACAGCAGGGGCAGCTTCGTCCTGGAGGGGGGTTGTCCCTTTAAGTCCTTCCACCGGGACCACGTCAACAATGAGAGCAGCGCCAACTCTTCCGAGCGACTGGCGCGGGCCATGGAGGACTTTTCCATTGCGGCCATTATGGGTCGCATGGCCCGGCTGGAGGTGGACGACGATGAGGCCGTCGAAGGCGAGGAGCTTGCAGGCCTTGAAGATCCAGAGCCCTCCAATGATGCCCCGGCTTCGCCGCAGAAAGTTTCAGAGTCAAACGCAGCAGGCGAAGGGGCAGAGAATGAGCATGACAGGGCGTCCTTTCTCTCCCGCGCCCTTAAGACCGGCACCGTCGAATCGCACGCCGCCGCCGAATCCGTCCACTTCGTCGACGACTTCATCAAGGGCCGAATCGATCGCGACCTCTATGCCGACCTCGTCTCCGGCCTGTATCATACCTACGTCGCGATGGAACGTCTGTTGGACGAGCACGCCCCCGCCCAATTCCCCACCCTGCACTTCCCCCGCGAGTTGGCGAGGGTGGAGACTTTGGAGGAGGACATGGAATTCTGGCACGGGTTGAACTGGCGGACGGATCCTAGGTGCAACGTCCCCACTCCTGCGGTGAAGGATTACATCGATCGGATGGAGGAGGTGGGTAGGATGGAGCCCCTCCTGCTGCTGAGTCACGCATACACGCGGTACCTGGGCGACCTGAGCGGGGGCAAGGTATTGGCGAGGGTGGCGCGTCGCGCCCTCGACCTCGCCGGGAACGACGGCCTGGCCTTCTATCACTTCGACAACATCAAGAGCGCGAAGCTGTTCAAGGACAAATATCGGGACGCCCTGGACCAATTGGTGCTGAGCCCGGACAGGGTTGGAAGGCTGGTGGCCGAGGCGAACGTCGCGTTCGCTCTGAACATGAGGGTGTTCGAGGAGCTGGACGTGAAGGGGGGAGTGGAGGGGGCGCGAGTGCGGGACGTTCGGGAGGCGCTGGCTTACTATGACGCGGAGGTGGAGATGCAGCAGAGGCGCAAGAGCGAGGGTTATGAGGAAGTGGCGACCCCTGGTGGAGAAGAGGAGGAGGCCAAGTGCCCCTTCGGCTTCGTGGGGGGTGCCAACCCTCACAAGACCATCGAGAGTGTGACCAAAGTCGAGTCTAAACAGACCACGCCAATAGTACCCTCAGAAACTTCTACAGCGAAGAGAAAGGAGCATGCCAAGGGAGAAGGACGATGCCCCTGGCCCTTCGTCTTCTTCCACGATCCAGCACAAGGGATGAGGGACTGGCAGACATGGTTGATCATTGGCCTGGTGCTTTGCTGGGGTTGGTCCCGTATGGAGCCGATGGCGTTCGAGTTGTGAGCGAGGTGGTGCAGCAGACCCAATTTCCTCGAACCCAGCCTGGTTTGCATCAAGATTATTGTTGCACTGCATCCCGAGGATTGTTTGAACGTGGATTCCACATGCGCTGCCAGCCAGTTGCTTGCCTGAATTCGTGGAGAAGCCTGGGAGCAACTTCGGACGGCGCTGCAGATTACAAATTGCAGATAGACATGAACATTAATGCACTTGAACAGATACGACTTGGTCGTAATCAATCGAGAGTACTTTTATACAAAACACATACATACAATACTTCAAAGCTAAACCTAGCCCAACCTCTCTCAAGAAGTCAACAGTATCCCCTCATTCCGTCGTGCAGCTGACTCAGGGCAGTGGAATGTCCCTGATGATGTCCAACCAAGCTTTGTCCATCGCCTCCGTAATTTTCAGGGGCTTGAAATTTTCGGGCAATGGAGTCACATTTTTCGTAACCTCCTTGCCGCACTCTTTCCCTTTTTCGTTACTGTAGCACCCATGCTCTGCGAACAGGTGCTGGTGCTCTGCAAGGATACAGAGGGGCAAAAGGATGAGTTCGAGCTGAAAAACGCACGGTTGGGCTGATAAAGGCACGCTTGCTATGCAGATGGCTCCTCTTTTTATTATACGCGAGATGTTCACGCTGACTCACCTGGCAGGGACGCCACAAGGGGGTTGATGAATACTTGCAGGCTGGTGCGAAGGTGCTGTCCCACCGCATACGTGTTTTTGCCCTTGTCGATCATAGCCTGCGTGAGATTGGTGACGTATGCGTCTTGCAAGGCCTTATTTCTCATCTCCTTGGTGAGGGCCTCGGAGTATATGAAGCCGGAGGATTCCATCTTAATCCGCCACCAATTGTCGTCGTGCACTTCGACGTGGTGCCACCCACCCCAGTTTGAGTGCCTGGCAAAGCGAGGAGATGGACACATGAGACAACATTTCAGAAGATCCATCTACTGCAACTACCCCAGTGATGGCGAACCAGCATGGCATGTTTTCATCGCTGCTGACAGAGGGAGACATGAGGGAGACCTGGCTTATCGGAACCAAACGCAAGACAAATGTTCTGCGCCAATCTTGGCCGGGGCATCAATCCGCATCCATCGCTGGAACCATGCTGGAACGCTTGTCGAGCGCGCAGCCAGTATAGCCGATCCGAGTCGCGAACCGATGGCACCATGCGAGATGATTCAAGCGATACACAACAATAACAAGTTTCAACGTGTACTCACGTGGCGAATATCAACGCCGCCTGGACGAGCAACACGATCGACAAGTTCGTAAAATAATGTTCCATTGTGAGAAATGTCTTATTTTCTTGTGTAATTTGACACAGAAGTCAATGAGTCAGAGGCCTCTCACCTTGCGGAAGGCCGTGTGGTAGTTCATCATGAAGTTCCTGCAATTTTGGATGGCACGATATCGACGACATCGAACATGTGGTGAGTAAATCCCATCCTCCGTCGACAATCATGTGCGAAACATTCGCGTCATCTCCGTCATTACATCAGTCGACGTCTCTCTTACCTCCCAACGTGCTCCGTGAACTCGACAGACCAAGCCACATCCACAGTACGATCGGGCCACCACGCGCCCCTCGAAAAGTCGTGCTCCACCAATTCGTACTCTGTAACATTGCTTCCGGCTTCCAGCGTCCACGTCATGATCTCCTCCCGTTTCGCCTCCGCCTTTTTGGCGCCAGGAAGGGTGGGCAGAAAACTGCGCTCCACGGCGTCGTGGCTGCCCTCGGCGCACACCACGTATTCCAACCCGTGAAGGACGAACCAACTCGTGCTGATTCCCCGTCCACATCCAAGATCAAGGAGGCTACGAATGCCGAGGTGATTCATCATGTGTTTCCACAAAGTTGTGGAGACGCCACTGGGGTCGAACGAGGTGAACCCTCCAAGGTGCTCTTTATCCCCCGCCCCTCCGTAAATTTTGCGATCTATACGCGCATCCTCATCGGCCGTAATGCGCACTGATGGTAGAGGGGTCGCCCGTCCCCTGGGAATATGCGCTCCATACGGAGATACCGCGGATGGATGCGCGATGGAACGTCCGGGTGATTCTGAGGAGAAGACGGTCTGTGGGGGCGCGGGAGAGGCCGGCGTGGCGATGAGTTGTTGGAGCGTCAGGAGGACGACGGAATTAAGGGCAACTATCCAGAGGATGGAGAGGAAGGAGGGACTGCCCCGACGATCGGAGGAGGCGGCCCCGCCATCGGGTGTGGTTAGCGACTTCGTTGGCATCGCGAGGTCGAAGTTCGAAGTGGCAGCGCCGCTCGCCGCGCAACGCGCAAGGCGCAAGCGGCAAGCGCCGAGCGGAGCGAGCCTTCGCCTTTCGCCTCTCACCTTTCATAATTGCACCGTATCATACAAAAAGCGGGCTGCGGGGAATTCTGACAAAATATGAACACATGAGGATTTGTACCAGCCCGTCGCTTTGGCGCTTATTCTATGAGCGTGACTGGACGGTGACTTCGGGTCATAGATGTCCCCTCTAAATGAAGCAGTATGCCCACGGTATGCCCGCCATTTAAAGAAAAGCCAAGTTCCCAATGAACATTATTTCTACGGGGTTATATATTTATTACAGGAATGACTTATTTATAGATAAAAAACTTGTTAAAATTGTATGTATAATAATCTACAGAGAACCTTAATATACTTCCCTTTAGTGTACCGGCCCGCCGTTGCATGCCGATGCCGATCTATTTTTGGGCTCCTCTCGTCCCTCGTCGGTCGTCGTCGCTGCCATATCCCCCGCCCCGTCGTCGCCCCGCCCACCTAGAGTCCGTCGTCATCATGGTGGCCTCCGCGATCTTCGTAACCGACCTCGCGGGTGAGTGGGAGTCGCGTTGCCACCTATCGGTCGGCCAGCAGCGCGCAGTCAGCCCAACAGTTGGACCACGGAGCGTCTCTCGCGTCATTTTCCAGCAACCGTGCCTCTTCTTCGCCGTCGCTCGCGCTTTCGCCTCGCCCTATCTTGCTCACTCGCACATCTCACCTTCACTTTCATTCCTCTCCTTTTTGGCACAACATTTTTTTCATAGGCAAGCCGCTGATCTCCCGAAATTATCGGGGGGACATTCCCCTCACCCAGGCGGTGGAGCGCTTCGCCTCCTACCTATTGGAGGTAGAGGACGACGCCAAGAAGCCCGTCTTCCACGTGGATTCGAACGGGGAGTTCGTCGGGGTGGACGACGTTGGGGAGGGCGGGCCGGGGGGGGAGGCGTACGTATATGTCCAGGTGCGTGTTTGGTTGAGGGGTCAAACGGGCGAGGAGGGCGGAGATGAGGAGGACGTGGAGGAGAGAAGCGTGGCGCACCAAAAAATTACTTTTCCGCACAGATACCGTATGAGTTTCTGGAGGAAATGCGTCCTGGGTGACATCCGGGTGCAGCTTTTCCGGGGACCCTCGCGTTTTCGGTCGGATCAAGCGAAAGATGTGGGAACGAAGAGAGGAAAAGAGCGCGATAAATTGGATAGGGGAACCTGCCCTGGGTGATGCAATCACTTTAGCTTAAGGCGATGAACCGATGAAACAAGCTATGAATCGTGTGGCAATGGAACAGCGCCACAAAGGGGAAGGAGGGATTGTCATGCCAGACACATGGCAATTTCCTTCCCTGACGACCGGCGTATGGCACTCTCTCAGCTCCGCTGATGCTCCATGGTTGACCACCGTGGTGTCTACTCTGGCTGGCTAATTGGTGCATTCCTTGATCTTCGCATGATTGGTAGGAATATTGGCATTTCAATCTCGTCATGTGACATGTTGAGGTCCTATTCTGTATGGAATCGGAGTGCTGGAGGGCATACTCATTTGTTGGTATTACATTGGGTCTTGCCGTTTTGGTCTGATTCAGATAGCCGCGAGAGAGAAATGTGTCAGCCATGGCTCATTTGCTGTTGAGTGCCTTTGATGCATCGATGTCCAGTCCTTTCTGTGCCTTTTGAGACATCACAATTTGTCCTGAACAGGAGCCAGGGGAAGCTGAGACAGAGAGGTAGTGTCATTTTCACTGCGATGCAGCTCATGCAGCACCATTAGATTTGGTTGCCCTCTATTTGTGCTGTTCGGAAATAGGCACAATGGCTCAAACCGCGTCATATTTTGATGTGGGCCATGGCTTCTGATTGCCATATTTTACACATGACCCAACTCATGCAATGACTTTGCCTCTCCCTTCCACAAAACTCCAAAACAGCACAACAACCTCTACCTATGCGCTGTGACATGCAAGAACTCCAACATCGCACTCATCCTTACCTACCTCTACCAGCTCACGGCACTCTTCAAGGATTACTTCACAACCCTCAACGACGAGTCCATACGCGACAACTTCGTCATTATTTACGAGCTTCTTGACGAGACCATGGATCATGGCCTGCCCCAAAGCCTTGACTCCACCATCCTCCGACAGTTCATCACACAGGAGGGCAATCGCATGGCCGATGACTCCAAAAGCAAGCCGCCTGTGGCACTCACTAACGCTGTGTCATGGCGAGCGGAGGGGATCAAGCACAAGAAGAATGAGATATTCCTCGACGTCGTGGAGAAGCTTAACCTACTCGTGGCGGCCAACGGCACTGTGTTGCACAGTGAGATTAATGGAGCTGTCAAGATGAAATCATACCTCTCTGGAATGCCCGAGCTGAAGCTCGGTCTCAACGACAAAATCATGTTCGAAGCCTCGGGGCGATCGGGGCAGTCACGGTCTGGCAAGTCAGTGGAGCTTGAGGATATCAAATTCCACCAATGTGTCCGGCTAGCACGTTTCGAGAACGACCGAACGATATCGTTCATCCCACCCGATGGTGAGTTTGACCTGATGACATACCGGCTTGACACGCACGTCAAGCCGTTGATCTGGGTGGAGGCTGTCGTGGAACCCCACAGGGGATCTAGGATCGAATACATGATCAAGACGCGGAGTCAGTTCAAGAGTAGGAGTGTTGCGAACAACGTGGAGATCTCCATCCCAGTTCCGCCAGACGTGGACAGTCCCAGCTTCAAATCCAGTGTTGGAAACGTTACGTGAGTTGTGGCAGTAGTGGTTTCGGCTAAAGTCTATTTGCGCCAGCAACCTCATCTTTTTGACCTCATTGTCATTCGGGGTAGATACCTTCCCGACAAGGACTGTGTTGTCTGGACAATCAAGCAGTTCCATGGTGGTCGAGAGTACCTCATGCGCGCTCACTTTGGACTTCCAAGCATCAGTAGGGAAGAGGCAGACGGGGGCAAGCAGGGTGGCGGCGGAAGTGGCGGAGCGGGGGGTATGGATACGTCGTGGAAGAAGCCCATTGGAGTGAAGTTCGAAATCCCCTACTTCACAGTCTCAGGGATACAGGTGAGGTACCTGAAGATCATCGAGAGGAGTGGGTACCAGGCTCTGCCTTGGGTGAGGTACATCACAGCGAACGTAAGTGAAATACGGTTTATTCCTCGAGTGTGAAAGTTTTACCTTGTATAAGATTCCTGTGAACTCAACACCTTGAAACGAAATCTTTTGGGCGCACAGGGAGATTACCAATTAAGAATTGCATAAATTTGAAGGGGGGCAAATGGGAGAAGGTGGCACATAATGTACCAATTCTCAACATATATAGGATGTGAAGTTCTCAACGATTGGTTCATTGGGGTGCTGTTGTTGCCTCCTTTTTTGGACTTGGGTGTTGGGTTAGGGGATGATAGGAATATATAGATTTGAATTTTCCTCAGGATGGTGTCGCTTGCATACATCATTCAACAGGTTACAATATTACTATCTTCAAAGGAATTGTACTTAACTGGTTGAATCGATTGCGTTTTAGATGGCCAGCAGGATCATTTAGTTGACATTAGTTATGGTCCTAAGCCTTCTACGTCCCGCTCTCCAATTATTCGCGCAGTCATCAAATGTACATAATCAAATCCGCGTACCACATTGACAATGTTTAGCTGATTATTTTGATCACCAACGGCTTGATGTGCTTGATGCATGCATGCACTCAAAGACACTCAATACCTTGACTCAGTCATCCTGCTCGCTCGCTGAGGAGCCTGCAAGGCATGCCTGGACCCCTATGGTACCTACGCTTACAATACCTCTCTCTATTTCATGTTTGCGAAGTGTGCGAAGCATCTGAGCTAAGTTGGAGTTCGGAGTATCTAAGATAGGTACCACCACGCGACTAAAATGTAACTACAACATAGATAGGAGTATCCATTTTCCTTCTGTCACTTTTGTAGAGATAGGTATGGTACTCCTGTATGTTTTGTAGAGAGGTAGGAGTAGACGCATTGAACAGAGATGAGGTGAGTTGAAGCTGGCTGTGGTTGAAGATGCGCCGGAGGTGCATTAAAATGATTGAAATACCTTTTTGTGCTGAATTCTCCATTTATGGGATATGTCCACCTCAAGGGCAAGCTCATTTGAACCTCACATCACTGTGACAGCACGGTGACAGAGCTCCTACATCCTTATATCTTTTTACTCTCGTCTCATGTTTTAATCCCAGCTTTATCATCTCATTCATTCGACCAACTAACATCCGAAACCCCCTTGAACTCCCACTTCTCAGTTGAACTCAGCCGAAGCTGATTTAGTCGTAGCATCTTAGGAGTATCAGAGAAGCCTCGAGAGTCGAGAGGTATGAAACAACTCGTCGTTTCATCTCCTTTTATGACTGATCTCATAATTTCAATCCTTGCGACCCCATACCTACCTCTTGATTGTTGGATCCCTCGTTTCACTTGCAGAAGAACTGAAACCATAATACAGACTTATCTATCGATCGGCAGACGCATCGCTCATTTGCTTTCAGAAGCTCGGTGGCCGCACTCTCCTCCACTCAGTTAACCCACGTGCAATCAAGGACGCAGGTGAAAAGCTTCTCCAGCAAGATTCTTCAAGAATAGTAGCCAGTAGCCATTCGGAAGTACAAAATACTCCTCATCTGCGTCTGATGCATCGGTCTAATCGCACCCAGGTCCTCGCTATGAACTCTTACCCTCAAGAGAATAATATTGACTCCCCCTGGTACGATATGAACATGCATTTATATCCCTATGAAAGAGTGACGTCCCCAGGGCAAATGCATTGGTCTCACCCCATTAGCAACGGTATAGATGATCGCCAGGATTGTGATATCAAGGACTCTGAATTCAGAGGAAAGAAGCACACCCTTAGCCGCAGGAAGACTCATTCTCAAGGAGTCAGCGTTGGAGATTGCCCAATAGCATGTACACCCAAAAGCATAGTCCAAGGAAATCCAGACGTCACTGCAGCTTTGAGCATGGCCGAGCCCCTGACTAAAGACAAACTATCTTTCCCGCTCACACTTGCTCACATGCTCGAATCTGTAGCACGTATTGGAATGTCGCACGTCATTCATTGGACAGAGCACGGCGATAGCTTCGTCATCAAGAACAAGGACTTGTTCTTAAGCGACATACTGCCAATATTTTTCAAGTAAGAATCTGCCGCTATTCATCCTCACACATTCGCATCCATCACAGTCTCTAAGGTCGATTCCTTTCAACGCTTGTTGCCGCTCTCATTCCAGATCAAGCAAATACACAAAACTCCGTTCTTTCCACCGCAAGCTAAATAGATGGGGATTTAGTGTTGTGCGAGAGGGGCTGTGTAACCAGAATAAAGTTTGGTATCATCCGGATTTCAACCGCACTACAGCCGTCGAAGAACTGAGAGCACTGATGTGTCAATACTCAGCAGTCCCTCGGAGTAGTACGCTTAAAGAAAATGTCGGCAATGAGATCAAATCGAAGTGTCTTGCCTTGGGCAATGATGCACTTTCGTCCGCTGATAACGGATGCCCTTTCTTGCAGTCTCAAGATGAATGCGCGCCTTCGATGTGCGCATCAGTTGATGGTTTGCCAGCATGTACCCTGGGAGCTGAGATTGGCAATACCTGTACTTCTTCCGTAACAATGCAAAACATCTCCACCTTTAGAACAGCAGAGAAGAAACTGGCACATGTACCAATTGACACAACTGTTTGTACTTCTAGAAGATCAGAACTCACACATTTAAAGCTGACCCGAGAGGAGGAGGACGAGCTGGCGACATTTTTTGGCAACTTTGCGGATGCCCTAATTCCGTCATCTCATCGAGAAGCCGAAACATGCTCCATAGAGCCAGACCCACTACACCCATTTGACTTTTCGTAAAGCAACGCTTAACTCATTTTGATGTAACAAACATAATTTTGACTCAACGCCAGCCACAATGCTCGTAACCATGCACTTGTCGAGTACGAAGCTTTCCCTAGTGGTATAGTTTCTCATCATGTCCCCTATTTATTTTCACTCCGCTTGATGCACTCTAGGCAGATATTCTACTCCATATTCTACTCGGTGCCCATGCCCGGCAATTACATGTAATCTTTCAACGAGGTGTCTCATCATTTGCGATGAGACCCCTCTTATCAGGTACCTCACGAGGCATTGTGAAAAGGGCATCAATCGTGACCAAATCATGACCATTCAATATCACTTAGTGAGATATCCAGTTTTTGTTGGGGATCATACCATATCTTTACCTCTAACGCAATCAGCTGGCGAAATGTTTACAACTCTCTAACTCAAGTTGATAGGATCGTTGTCTTCTGGCAAACAGCCGTATCGATGATCTTGGTAACTATGTTGGTACATGGATCATACTGGATGCGGATTTGGAGCTGTGATCTCGACTTGTCAGTGAAAGAGAAAAACTACTCGTTCTTGTTGTCGAGGAGATATCGATGCGAATATCAAACGAGAGGCTCCCTGCCATCATCCAAGGAATCAATTGATGCGATAGTGCGAAAGATTTCAGGGTTTGATCCTAGATGTAGACAGAGGGATCATGTGGGGCTCGGTATATCAGTTGATGCAGACTCTAGATATATTGTGACCTCGGAGGATTTCCTTGGGAAGTTGAATCTTTTCATGCATTGGCCATCATTCATACCTACATTCTTCCTGGTCGAAGTATGGGACATCAGAAAATATTTGCGGCGCATAGCTCCATTTGGCAACTCAGTGGAGGAATCAGCTTTCGCCGAATCTCTTCTACCGTGATGATAGGAGACGATATCATGGCTGGGCATATCGAGCGTTCTGTGAGAAGTATTGTAACAAGTCATGGTATCATTATGTCATGGTATCCTATGAACAGTATGTACAGTACCATACTAACGCTAGAGCCCTGGCTAGAGCTGGCAAAATGAAAGGCGGCGTACGCCGCGGCAGCACGGTGCTTTCTTAAATTCGATTTTGAGTCACGCGTCCGCCGCGAGGCGTCGAAAGCAACGACGGA
>JALLBE010001154.1:0-11558 GCA_036939795.1 Thalassiosira mediterranea | reverse complement strand
AAGCAATCTTGGCAGAGGGAGATGCGATCACAACAGGAGATGAGATCTCGACAGGAGACCTTAACTATATACCAAATGATATCTTCTCGCTTGTACATCACTGATATACGATGTGTTGTGGTACGATACATGATATTGACATCGACTTTGATATCGATCGTAGGTTGCCAATTTGATTCTAACTATTGTCTGCGATATTGATATCGATATCGCATGATCAATATTGACTGCATTGATATCTATTTTGATATCAACATCCACCCGCAGCCATATTATAGAGAACGATGTGGGCTGCAAAATTGTTATCATGCCAGTATCGAGATATTTTGATGCCACAATTGATACCGATTGCTATCGATGATGCATCGGTCGTGCAAGGATTGTGATATGCATCGATTGCAATCGATTGAGATATCAATCCTGATCACGACGTACAATCGTGATACAATCAATAGAAAAGGCAAGGTACTCTCTCTAGAGAGCCATGGCAAAGCAGGGCATCCAACTAATCAAGGATGACGATCGCCGATCCCTTGACCCGTCGATTACTACTCCGTCGACTAGCTCGTCGCTCCCGCGCCTCGTCGTCACCCGTCACTTGATCATCGATCGTTGATCGTCGATCGTCACCGAGCTGCAGCGACCTGCCTTGTCGATCACTCGATCGCCGGTGGCCGGTCGCGGCGGGGTCGCGGCNGTGGCCGGTCGCGGCGGGGTCGCGGCGGGGTCGCGGCAGAGGACAGACGCTCGATCTCGAAGCCCGATGATCGACGTTCGACGTGCCTTGTCGATCACTCCATCGCCGGTGGTCGGTCGCGGCGTGGTCGCAGCAGAGGGCGGACCTCCAACCTGGACTGACGAAGATGGCAAGCCAGCTCCCCTCTTTTTTCTCCTTCTTTTCCCTTCTTCTTTTCTCCTCCTCCCCCCAGGGGGGAGGGCGCTTCGCGCCCTAAAGATAAAATTCAGGGGGTTCACACCAGTAAAAATAGAGCCCCCACCGCCCACCGCCCGCCCCACGCTCACGCTCACGCTCCACTCCCCTCCATTCCGCTCATTGCTCCGTCGTTGACGCCACCCGCCGGCCACGATGAGGCCGATCGAGATGGTCCCCGTCCTCCTCCCTCGCCTCCTCCCTCGCCTCCTCTCGCGAGCGGGTCCTCGGAGGACGCGGCCCCGTCCGCCGGGACGTAGTGCCTCGTCGTCGTCGTCGCGGCCCCCCTTCGTTGACGTCCCATCATCATATCACTCGAGCGACCGATGCGACGACGACGCGCGGCATCATCGGATCGACCATCGTCGCGATCATAGCCAACATCCGCATCGATATAATTATCGTCGCGAGCAGATGATGGGTCGCGGTGACGCGAGTTGTCGTTTTGGACCCGGGTATCACGTCCCGATCACGGAGCAAAGGAGACGTCATTATTCCCGAAGCACGTCGCTTTGCCGGCAGGACGATGTGGCAGCGGCAGCAGCAGCGGGAGGTGGGGGGGTCGGGGAGCTAGTCTCCATCCTCGATCACCTCGACGAGCTGCACGAGATACCGTTGGAGGACGTCCGCAATTTTTGCATCATCGCTCACGTGGTGAGTATATTATATTATCATGCCGATCAATGACCTCTCGTGGCTCATATGATATTGCTTGTCCTTCATGAGGCGGATGCATGTTTTGAAATGATGTGGGCTTCCCAGAAAATCTTTCGACTGGACTGCGCTGGACGGCATCATATATATATGAGCTCTCGTGATTTTTGTCATTGCATATGTGGTTGTTATACTTGGATTCACTGTGGCTTGCACAAGGTGACACACATCAGCGCCTGCGCATATTCATTTCTGGTTTCGAGATGGTTTCAAGAGCAGGGAATGCGACGGCGTATGCATCGAAAAACTTTAGGAGGGAAAGTGAGCTGTGATCATTGAGCTCTTTGTTTTTGACAGTACTAGTTACTGGGCGAAAATATCGACATGAAATCCTGCCCTATCTCGATTCACTCTGCCTGACGGCGGAGGCTTATTAACTCCGATCAGCAGCGTGTCATTTTGGACTCCGTTCCATATTAAATTGTACCTTGTTGGCTGCCGTGGCAGTGCTACAAAACTTTTGATAGACTAGTGACAGCGAAACCGTTGGCTTGCGTCTCTTCAAATGCAGGATGGAGTGTGGTTTGTCACTGCTTTTGTCGAGACTCGAGCCACGAGCTCGGAGTATTTGCTATGCTCACACTGTCTGTGCAAAAACGTGCCTCACGACGAACGACGAGCTCTCATGGAAATGCGAGTTTGATGGCACTTGTTTTGCGAAGTATGTATTTGCACCTCCTGACACATTTTGGCTTGTGCGTGTTTGGTCTCTTCGGCGACTACACATATCTTGGAGTAGCTTGTCTTTGATGTCCTTGTGACAACCTGTTGCTCACAACTTCTTGCATCTTGGCGTTCGGTAATCCACTGGAACTGGACGGAAAATGAATTGCGGCCTTTACACCTATGTGTGCAGGACCACGGAAAGTCCAGTCTGGCTTCCCGCGTTCTCGAATACACAGGAAACCTCGGAAAGGAAAGACAATTGATCGCATACCAGCGCGGAAGCGAGAGCGACAGCAAGAGTGCCTCCGATTCGGAGTCTGCCCAGGATGACGAGGCACGGGAGTCGGAGAAGCAAATGACGGGCATCCCGGCAGCAACGAACGATGCCAAGGAGGAGATAACCCTCCTCGACACGCTGTCCGTGGAGCGCGAGCGCGGCATCACCGTCCGCGCCTCGGCGGCCTCCATGCTCTACCGACACCCCTCGGTGGCCACCAACCCCCGGGGCCTGCTCCTGCTCAACATGGTCGACACTCCGGGACACGCGGACTTCGGGATGGAGGTGGGCAAGAGCCTCGACGCCGTGGAGGGGGCGGTCTTGCTCTTCGACGCGGCGCAGGGGGTGCAGGCGCAGACTCTGAGTGTGCACGACAAGGCGAGAACCATCGGGGGTCTCAGGGCGAGGAGCGTCGGAGCTGCAACTGGAACTGGAGCCGGGTCGGATAGTGAGGAGGAATTGGACGAATCCGGCGGAGAGGTCGCCGGGGGGATGACGATTTTGCCCGCGCTGACAAAGGTGGACATGCCATCGGCGAGGCCGCTCGAGGTGGCGCTGGCCGTGTCGGACCTGATGGGATTTGATCCGGATCGCATATTGAAGACCTCGGCGCGCGCCCGGATAGGGATCAAGGAGCTACTGGATTCGATCTGCACGAGGGTCGCCCCGCCACGGTCGCTCCCGGACGATGACGAGGAGGGTGGCCGCGGTGACGTCCTCCGGGCGAAGGTCATCGACTCGTGGTTCGATTCCAAGCGGGGCGTGATCGCCCTCGTGAGGGTGCTGTCTGGGACACTTGAGGAGAACGATCGGATATCCATCGTGGAGCCGGCGTCGTACGAGCAGATCGCCGAGGGAAACGGCGACGCCCACATCGTCGGGAGGGATAACTTTTCCGTCCAGGAGATCGGGCTTGTCCTGCCGCATCGGGTGCGGACCGGAAGGCTCGGCAGGGGGCAGATGGGATATGTCATCGCCGGACTGCGCAACCCCCGGGAGGCTCGGCCAGGCTCCATCTTGTCGCTGCACAAGACCCTGCCCGTGCTCATGGGCGAGGGCATGGCTCTGCCCCCGTCCATGTCGACCGGACAGCATTCCGTCCTGTACGCGTCCGTCCATCCGGTGGAGGTGGATGGGTTCGACGACATGTACGCGGCGGTGACCCGCCTGGCGCTGAGCGACGCCGGCCTCGAGATCCAGCAGACGGCAGGCTCCAGCAGTGGTGGCGGTGGTGGCGGGGCCTTCCTTCCTCCTGGGTTGCGCGTTGGCTTCCAGGGCCTTCTCCACGTGGAAGTCTTCCGCCAGCGGCTGGAGGACGAATTCGGGCTGGAGGCGATCGTCACGCCGCCCAAGGTCCCCTATTTGATCAGATACCTTCCCAGCAAGAACAATCACAGATCGTCCGACCTGCCGGCGGAGGTGGTGATCGAAGATCTCATCGATTGGCCCGAGCAGGGCCAGCGGTTTAAGGTCTTGGAGCCCATGGTTGACGTGCGAATACTCGCGCCGATGGAATATGCTGGCAACATTATGGACCTCGTGAAGCGCAAGCGAGGGACGAGGCTCGAGACTAGGCCGATAGACGAGCTCAATTGGGTCATCTCCTCGTCGATGCCGTGGGGCGAGGTGGTCATCGACTTCCACGACGACCTGAAGTCCACGTCCGCGGGATACGCCAGCTTCGACGTGACCGAGAGCGAACCGCCGCGGATGGAGGCGAAGTTGTGCAAGGTGGACATCCTCCTCAACGGCGAGGTCGTCGACCCCCTGGCCTTCGTGTGCCACGTCGACTCGGCACGGACGCAGGGCAAAATCGTTTGCGGGAAGTTGCAGGAGGTGTTGCCTAGGCAACAGTTCGTGACGGTGATCCAGGCCAGGGCGGAGGGCAAGGTCATCGCGAGCGAGAGGATACGGGCCTACAGGAAGGACGTGCTGACGAAGGCTGGCAAAACCATGGGCGGTGGCGACGGTAAGTAGTATGTAGTTGTTGTTTGAGATAGAGTCAGTTCGCCTTTGACTTTGGTCGGAATGCTTGTTTGCTCACTCCTTCCACGCACCGTGTTTGGTGTTCTTCAATTGCCATGATGTGACGATAATAATAATAATTGCAGTCACGAGGAAAAAGAAGCTGCTGGAGAAGCAGAAACGCGGGAAGAAGAGGCAACAGGCTGGTGGGAAGGTCACGCTAAGCCAGGCGGCGTTCAGGGCGGTGATATCCAGGTCGAGTTGAGACACATCCTTCCTCTCATCGACCTTACCTGGGAGTGACATATCAAGTACAATTTATCACACAACGGTCCTGGAGTCAAACAGCTTCTACATACCTAAGGAAGTGAATGAGAAGCCAACACACTTCACCATTTGGAACTCCAACCTTGTGTTGCTCGAAACCAATGATGCAGCGAAAGATTGCCATAGTATTGTACTTCGTTTCCTTCACGGCAGAGCATTGGGATCGCTGTGTCAGTTTTACCGTGGCGTCCTAAGTAAAATGGCTTGTGGCCAATAAGAATAATGAAAATATTATTTTTCACTGCGGCAAGTCCTATTAATGGACACTCTCTAAACATAAAATGCACTGCATTGCCCTGTTGGGCCATGCCTCGTCTGTACAAACAAACACCAATCAGTTCCGTGCTCTCTCCATCGAAACATATCACTAATACGAAATGGCAACACCTTGCCAGTGGAAAAGCTCTCGCGTTCTGTACATTTCTCCCTCCGAAATAATCTAGCACGTTGGGTACCAGGGGATTGTTGCGCAGCATGATGCCTTGTCTGGATGACCGAACTCCCACGTCTCCTTCAAGCCTCCACAGGGAGAGGAACCCGCACAATCCTGGACACATCGTCTCACACCATGGTCCACGTACCACAGCCCACTGCCTGAAGGGGTGGAACCGTTTGTCTTAGCAATGCACTGATATATATCCACCCATGAAAGTTTGTTTTTGCAACAGTCTGATGCCGAAAGGAATAGCTGTGCGGCAACATCTGTCGGATTTCCGTTGCAGGGAAGCGGGTTCGATGCGTCACAGTCTTTGGCACATTTTTGGCCGTAGTAGTCAACGTAAAACTTGTTGGTGTAGAATGTTGTACCCTGAGAAATAGCAACGCACTTATCCAGCTTGACCCATGAAAGTTGGTTTTGGCAGCATTCGGTAGGTGACGCAAAAATGGGTGTGGAAGGGTCGGCATGATCAGGATTGGCACATGGTGGGCCACTCGTCGCGGCGCAGTCTTTGACACACTTTTGTCCCGACACAAACCATCCATTCGAGTACTGAAAGTTATTAACGGTAGGAATGGGGCACAAGCCGTATGAGTCTGCTTATGAAGTCATCGAGGAGATTGAACATACACCTGCTACCCAAAGGGGTGCAACCCCATAGTACTCACCGACTCAACACTCCTTGATGTGCAATATTTGTTGTCGACCCAGCCCTGTGTAGTACAACAATCACTGATGCTATCATACAGCTCCAGTGATGAGTTAGGCACACGGGCACAGCCGGCTGGGCCTGGATCACAGTCTTTCAGACATTTCCCGCCAGGATTAGAGGCGTAATATTTGTTCGTGCCGGTGCTAGAGGGATCTGAGTTTGATTTGCAGAGATCCTTGTCCACCCATGGCAAGGACTGCTGGCAGCAGATGTCAACACTACCATAAAGCTTGACCCATGCATCATCAATGATACCTCCACAGTCATTATTCGAATCGAGAGGACCTCCAGGAGCGCAATCTTTGACACATTTTTTCCCATTGTAGTCAATGTACCATTCTCCCGATCCGTTGTAAATGTTGGCTTTGGAATTCTCCTCGCACCATCCGAGATGCTTGTATGACAATTTTATCTGACAGCATTGCGTTTCAGTATTGAACAAAAAGTCCCATGGCTCTGCAAGACCGCCACATGACCCTGGATCCAAGCAAGAAGTTTCAATTAGAGAGTTGGTAAATAGCAAGAAAAACGAATTGGCATGTAGATGTATTCTCACCTCCGACAGGTGCACAATCTTGAACGCAAGTTTCGGTTCCCCAGCGAACATACCATTTTCCACTGCCAGGGGTGACTACAACCGTTGGAGTCGGCGGAGGTGTCTAAAATGTGCGAATGATGAATTCGAAGTAATGAAGGTGAGTGTTCATACTATTTGCTGGAACAATCATGGTCACAGAAGGAATACCGTGCTTACGGGTGGAGGGGTCTGAATTGCGAGAGCGATAGGAAACGTTGGTGAGTTGAATGCAAAAGTAACGGCAAAAATGTCACCAGCAATAAGAACTCACTGGTGGGGGGGTCTGAGAAGGATAGTGAAATGAATATACGCAGTGAAAGTTTCAGATGATACACAAAAATAAAGCTACAACTCGACGCTGTATGTTGTGCACGCTAAGCCACTCACTGGTGGCGGGGTTGGTGATAAGACCTAGTTTTGGTTGAAGGACAAGAGGCACGGCCAGCAGGTGAGTTATTTCTCGTGCGACACCTATGATGAAAACCAGAATCAGGACGACTCACAGTTGGGGGTGTGGGTGGTGGTGTGGGCGGTGGAGTGGGCGGCGTCACAGTTGGCGGCGTGGGTGGCGGAGTGGGTGGTGGTGTAGGGGGCGGCGTGGGTGGTGGAGTAGGTGGTGGGGTTGGCGGAGGCGTTGGCGTGGGAGGTGGCGTGGGAGGAGGGGTCTAGTTGGAAGATGCGGAAAATGAGGTTTAGTGGTAGAACAGGCGGCGGATATTCGCGACTGTGTGTAGATAAATGAAATGAAACAAGTCGAAACTCACGGGCGGCGGCGTCTGGACCAACATGCATTTCAACAAGCGAATTGAACAATTCATTATATATAATTGAACAACTGAGCAGCAGTCATGCGGTAATGTTAAAAACTGTGAATACTTACAGGAGTTGCAGCAACAGGGGTGACAGACGCACAGCTGGAGAGCAGGACATGCCGGGTTGAACAGGTTTGTTTGTCCGTGTTAATGTGATCATATCAATCAAGTGTTTTTTATTTGTCAAAAGAACTTACACAGAAGCAGGCCCAAAGCAAGCTGCATTTGTGCCTTTTGGAATAACAACATAGTAGTATTCGCGACCATTCTGGAGACCCACATCTGTGTACGTAAGCATAGCAGTCTCAGCTACAAGCACTTTGCCTTGGCTACATCCCATAGCACCTTCTGTGCGAAATATTTGATAGAGCGTTGCACTGACATCTGTCCATGTTAAAACAACCGACATATCTGCTGGGGTTGCCGTGACCACAGGGACGGAGGTGCTGGAAAAACCTGTGCACGAAGCCGAGTCCTGCACTGCAGGAAGGTTACATGCGATTTCTTGGTCATTGAATGCTTTATATATAGCGTTCATGTGAGGTGTCTTACGTGTTCATAGTTGCACAACAAGTAAATGTGAGAGAGATGAAGTGTCTCACGAAAAATCAACGCAGCGTCGATGGTAGTTGGCTCACCCCATTTGCTATGTTTCCATCGTCATCGTCAGCAGCAAGAAATGACAAATAGCCACTATTTGTGCCACACCCTCCATAAGTGCCCGCTGCTGAGTCAGTCGTATACCAAAAGTTCACATTTCCGGCTGCAATAAATGTCAGTCTTGTAACAATTTCCAAAGCAGTTGTATCGTCGTATCCATACTGATTGGGAAGCCTCGCTTGTAGAGCGACCAGATAGCCTCACTGTAGACCTGCCCCCCACAATGGACATCTGGAAGGACAGGGAGGGTACGACGAATTGGACGAAGCTATGTGAGAGATTGATGCTGACGCGAAGTGATAACGGCACTCATTCAGTGGATGACGAAAACGCACAGTAATCGTCAGGATAGTTTGGCCCTGTCCAGCAGTTGCTAAATTGCCAGGTGAATGTGTGGGGCAAACCACTCTGGTGATTGAGGTAGTTAATGTCACGAACCCCGGTGCAAGAGTTGCATTGATCGCTTCCGGCATAGCACAATCCCCCATCAGTACGAAATCCTGGGCCAATGCAGCTCTCCCCGAGACGGAGTGCTGCATATATATCTGAGAGTGTCCAAAGGAGGAGGTTTGCAGCAAAGAAGCAATCGGACATAAAATAAGAGATTGAATGAGGGAAGAGTTAGTGGTGTTAGGAAGCAGGGGAAAGAAGCCTAAACCTTTCTCACCCGCAATGCCTTCGCCTGACGGCTCTGAAACTGCAGGATTGACATCATTGTTGTCAAGGCCATGGCCTGAAAAAAATCGAACGATGGATGTCTATGAGGTCAGGATGCAATTCATTTTTATACCGCTATTTCTGGAAATTCCCACTCACCCCATTCATGGTCGAACACATGGGCGATCTCTCCAGTGTTTGCACATTGAGCTACGCCACAGAGTTGAAGGCATTCCAAGCATGAGAGTGAGCGCTTGGAAAAAGAGTAATTTTTTGGTCAAGATGTTCTCACCACCGTACACGCTTGTACCCGATTGAAAGAACCCAATGTCCCCATATGGTGGTCCTCGCCAGAACGCATTACATACATTGTTAGGATAATAGGTGCCACCAATCACCCGGGGGATGTTCATGATTGAAGTAAGTTGAGACTGTAGCCAGGTGTTGGACGGAAGGCGGGACCTTCCCAATTCGATCATTTTGTTCAGCTCGTAGAATCCAGTGCGAGAAGCATGTGTATTTCCGATTCCACCGATGCCTGGAGTAGTGCAGTCAGTGCCAACATGGGTTCCCCAGTCAATGTCTGAGAGAAGATGTAGAACATGCAGCGGGCAATGAGTGGTGGATATACAGCAACTATTTCAGAAATAATCAAAAGCAACTATTTCAGAGAGGCAAAGCTAGAGACCTACCGCCAGTCTGTGTGATGGACGCACTGCCACAAAAATCAACCATATTTACATATGGCCCTTCGTAGGAAAAAGAACGTGGACCAGAAGCCATAAAGTTGCCACCAGTGTCCGTCACTGTAGAGGTAGACCCGTCGACTACGTACATGAATGGCATCGGCTTCGACAGTGTGTGACGCAAGAGGGTATGATGAGGAGGGGAACGCGGTATGGTGGGTCGGTGAGTTGTTGACAATACTATTGTAACTCACCGCATCTGTCTGTACTCCCAAAGGGGTACTTCCGTCATTGGTCAATGGATAGACACTCCCTTTGGCGACTAAGTAGTCAACAGTGTCTTCGAATTTCAACACCTCACCTGTTTCTGCATTGACGAAGCCTTCGATGTTTTCTAACGTCTGGCCATCAAGAACAGGGCAGACCTTCCAAGCAAGTGAGTGGTCATACCCAGCTCCATTACTCTCGGAGGCAATGTCGCTTGTAATCATCGTCAATATGAGGAGCTCTGGGGTGCATGTTGGGTCTGCAGTTGTGTTCAAAGGATACCCGGAATGAGTTGCAAGCGCAGCATTTGCATCGTTCACTGATAATGTAGGATCGACCTCGAAGCTGTCGTTTTGCGTTTGAGAGCATTTTCAGCAATGGCAGGAGAATTTTAGAGCACGTGCATGCGATGAAGTATGTCTGGGTTTCCCCATTTATTGCTGGAGCTCACCTCTGTGGAATGGTACCCCAGAATTCGAATCCAATATTAATCAAATTGCCACCTTTGATCGTAGCTACAGCACGAGTACCATGAACTTTCACCCCAGAGAAGGTACGTCCAAGGTTGAGCTGGATGAGGTCGGCATCAGCGCCATGAACAGCAGCTCGAACTGTATTGTCACCGAAAAGCTCAGTTGCATTAACATTGAGGTCGGCTTCATTTTCCTCTACCCAACCTTTTACGGCGGTGGTGGCCTCTGCGATCCATTCTTCTTCAGATGGAAAGTTCGGGGAACCCACAGGTGCAAGGCAACATTTGTTGTTTCCAGGGCTGTTTCCTGGAATGATGGGGTCGGCAACGAATAGATTTGTAATCCTTCCCGATCGGTCGTCAACTTGAATACTTTCAGGAGCGAGGTCGAACTTCTCCTCCAGATTTGCCAAACGCCTTTGTACCGCAGCAGGAAGGCTTTGATGCGATGATGTGAATGTTGTGTTTGACACGGCGAGGGCGGGGTTGACGAACTCATTTTGCGCGATGGTTCCCGTCGTGTTTTGTTCTATCAATGCATCGGATAAACCGAGTGATGTCAGTATGGCGAATGCAAAGCATGCACGCATGATAGCTTCCTGGGATCGATAGAATGGTACGCCGCTGCACCGACCCAGAGTCCTTTTGCTGACAAACTGGCAAGTGAGTACTTATCACCTCTCTCAGGATCGCACTAGCGAAAATTGTGAGTTGACAAACACTCTCACAGTACCTGCGGTAATGGCTGACTATCACAGATGGATCTGTTGTGCAGTCATCGCTACGACGTCGCATCAAGATTTGCATGAATGCATGCGGTAGCATGGCATCGCTGCATGCCGGGCTGACCGGTGTGCGTGCACTGTAATACCATATCGTACTAGGTCCTGATTGAGATGTTTCCACGGGAGTGCCTGTGGTCAAAAATATCTTCGTCTCAGAGCTTGGAGGGCCCATCTTTGAAGCATGGCACTTCGTTGGGCACGAAGGAAATCAAGATTTCGGGCGGTTCTACTAGATGAACAGGTTCGAGACCCCATGCCGCGAGACATCATTTGCGAGAGGTTTGAGACTACTTGAGACATTACCGGCATGGAGGGTCGCTCGTTGCTGCTATGTAGCTCGACCTAGCCTACGATTGCTACGATCGCGCGGGGCCCGTCCTGGCGTCAAATGTGCGTGGTGTCGCGAGTCCGATTACTTCGTTTCAATCGTACGTATGTGATAGTGAATATTGGAGGTGAATACAGATTCCTTGGTATGACATACACTCATGCGAACGATTGACTACCTACCTATGTACCTATTTAGGTTTGTACAGGTACACATGCATGGTCTGTGATAATAATAATAATAATAATCTACTAGGTGTTAATGGCTGTGCTACAGGGATGCT
>JALLBE010001153.1:0-11538 GCA_036939795.1 Thalassiosira mediterranea | reverse complement strand
TCTAAATCTATTTTGAAATCTTCGAAACTCGCGCACTCATTTGAAAAGGGTAATATATAGGGATCAGTAAAAAAATTGGCGGGAGTTGCATGTGATAATGATGAGACTTCTCTTGACACCAATTGGACTAATTTTCCATGTGCTACGACTTACACACGAAGATTCTTTTACATGTGCTTTGAAACAACTCTTGAAGGAACTTTTCGATTCTACGTGCACGTCTGGCCGTCATAGCGACCTGGTCGTCTGTACGTCGACACACAGGTCGACACGGACGCCGAAGATAGAGCTCAAGTCCTCCCGCGAATCCTTCCGACTCCCGAGCCGTCGCATCGCATGAAACAAAAGATGACTGCGGTTCTGCAGCTGCAGCGGCTGCGCCAAGTTGCGTACGGCGGTTCGTCGTTCCCCGCCGTAGCGAGAGTGGCTCGCTCGCCCGTCGAACGCGCGGCGGCATGGCTACCTCCGTCGAACTATTCTGCTCGCTCGGCGGCTGATGCGGCTCTCGACGGGCACTCGGGGCGACGTCATGTCGGCTCCTCGATCGATTGGGCCGCTAGAAATGGCGCATTGTTGCCATCGCACGCGTTCTGTTGCGTCGAACGACGTCATCCACAGCAGAGACGTTTCAGTTCCAAGCATGCGCCAACCGGCAATGTTAAGGGTCAAATGGGGCGGGGAATCAGATTTTCGGCCCTCCTTTGCAAACACCTGGGGCTCTCGAGAAAGCAGTCGGAGCGAATGATATTGAACGAGCGAGTCACGCTCTTCGGGAAGGTGATCACGTCGCCCTCGTACGAGCTCCGACCGTCGTCCGATCCCAATCAGGACAGCTCGACTGCCATGAAGGTGGATGGAAAGCTGGTTAGGGGGGTGGACGAGACCTTGAAATTGATGTACGCGGAACAGGAGCTTAATGGAGATGAAGATGCTTCGGTGGATAAGGTTGGCTCGTCAAAGCGGAAGAATGGGGCTGAAGTTAATCCATTCTCAAAGACTAGGGTATGGCTCGCCAACAAGCTCAGAGGAGAGTTGATAACTGAGGTAAGTGAAAATCATTTCTGGTCACGAAATGCACCGCCAATGCAGAAACTGAAGAAATTTTCACGCCAATTAACAGGAAGACCCAGTTGGTAGACCCTCGATGCTGGCACGTCTTTCCCGCGGTGGAGTGGGACAGAGCAAGAAGAAAGGTGCCGCACCTATCCATCTGAAACCGGTGGGGCGCCTTGACATGATGACTGAGGGGCTCATGATATTTACCAGCGACGGGAAATATGCGCGGGAGCTGGAACTGCCTGGAAACAAGCTCTGGAGGACGTATAGGGTTCGGGTGCACGGTAGGCTGACCATGGGTAAGCTGAATGCCATTAGGAAGGGCCTCACAATACGCATGAACGACAGCGACATGATGATGGCTGGGGGCGGTAAACCGAGCGGCGACGTGGTGCAAACGGGAAAGCTGATGAGATACAAGGGCATCAAAGTTTCGATCGAAAGAAAGAGTGCTTCCAATAGTCGGCGACGAGGCAAATATGGGGGGGGCAGCACCAACACGTGGCTCCAAATGACATGCACAGAGGGAAAGAACCGCCAGCTGCGTCGCATTTTAGGCGCGATGGGATTGGATGCAACGCGGTTGATACGCATCTCGTACGGAGATTATGACTTGAACACCATCCCTCCCGGTATGGCGATAGAAGTGCCAGTCAAGCAATTAAAGAGCATGAAAAAAAGAGGTCATTTAATGCTAAACGATGAAAAGAAGGGCAAAAAGGAGGTAGAGGAGGAAACAGAGGAAAGCGCGGCTGATGTTCAGTGGGTAAATTACTCATGAAAATATTTGCACTCTCCAACATTTATCAGTACTGATCTTGGTATATACTCTGTAGCATTCTCATCAGAGCCAAGACACTCATCTTACAGCTTTTACAGCGGGTTGCTCCTTTCAGCAATACCATTTTTGCACTGTGCACCACGTTTCTGTTGGCAACATCGTGTTTGGCACGCATACTGATCTGTTCGATAGCGAGCATCGACTTGGGACTCATCATAATATCTACTGTCAGTGAAATGCAGCAAATGTAGCATCTGAAAACTCTGTTTCAGATTAGGAAGAAGTGTTTATTGCATCCATCAGATTGTGCAGGCAGTGTCTATTAATTGATGCAATCAAAATCTCACCAAACTCACCTCCAAAATTCATCCCTGGCTTCCACCGAGAACTCAAAGTCCGGACATTTCTTGGGAGGAATTTCTCTGCTTCAATACACTGTGTGTCTGCGGAACTTCTACCTGCAGGAAGTTGCATGCTGCTATGATATCTGCAAAGTCAGAAGCACTGGGTGAGTACTTTGATGGTGAGCTAACTGTCTAAATATCAATGGATCGATTTCTCACTCTGGTTCCATAAATACTGCAAAAGTCTCTCTCGAGACAGCTCCTACCTTGCACCCTCTTACAGCTGTAAAGAAGAAAGAAATGTAGACATTAGTAGACGTAAGTGTCCAAACAAGGCAAAACTGAATCGCGCCAGATATTGTGCCAGACGAGAGATATTATAACGTACCATGAGGAGTTGCCTGTAGCCAGCCACCAGTATGAATTTGCGTAGTCTCACCAACTTGGAAAGCTAATGCGTTGCTGGGAATCTTTGCGTGAACTAGAGCACCATTTCGAGATTTGATATACAAGCCAGCCTCTGGATCTGGACACTCCACAATGTTTCCGCTTTCATCAAGGTACATGGCCGGCAAGAGGCCGGTAAGGGATCCGTGATCATTGTGCCAGCCACACCAATTGCTGAAATTGCTATCATCTGAGTCGTTGTCGCTGCTATCTTTGGCGGTATCAGAGGCAGCATCTTCCGTTGCAAAGTAATGCAGCAGTCGTGCTTTGCAGCATTTGGAATGGCGCAGGATCAATTCAAGTTGTGGTACATAACCCGGACACTTGGTCATTACACCAAATAGAGATTGGCAATATGAGACAGACATGATTTCTATATGTAGACCAAGCCCGCGTATCAACTCACTTTTGATGACACATAGGAATCGCAACACTTGGCAACCAGTGATCCGACTTCATGGACCAACTGCCCAACTTCCAAAAAAGCCGATTCCAAGTCAGGTAAATTATTAGAAGGCCAAATGTTTGGCGCGAAGAAAGCAGGGTTAGCTTTGGCCAAAGAACGTAACTCGTCATCGGTTTCGATGACATTGATTGATGCATCCCAAGAAAGCAGCTCTTCCATGTTCGGAGGAACGTCTCCAGGGTTTCGGCGCGCACGTTGGTACCTACGTCGTTCCAACATGGCATCTAATAAATCCTCGGCCAAGGGATTGGCATAAAATGAGCCCTTGCTGAAATCTGGCCTGTCTCCCTCTAGCTTCTCCCGGCCATGGCTCTGTGGAAAGAAGGGGCAACAGGGCAATATATGTTTTGACCATAAGATGAGCTTTTCCGTTCCAAGTGCTTTCTGTAGTAGTCAAGTCGAAAACGGTCTCCACCGGCATGGTGCCCACTCACCCATCCCACTTGATACCCCGCTTCGGGAGAAGTAACTTCTTCCAACTGGGCAGGAGATAACGTCGCTAGTTTTTGCGCAAGGGGTAGAAGCCTGCGACGGAGCGAGGGCAGTCTCGGAACTTCAGTGATGGCAACGATGCCAAGACTCGAAGGGTTTGGCCCGAACGCCTTTTCTATGAGGCTCTCTACCTCCGAACTGTTCGATAGTGCCGATGCTAGATCAGTGTAAGGGATGCATACAACATCAGCCTTCACGGGACATCCGGATGCGTCCATGTTCGGTGATTCAGCCATAGTCTCTCTCCGCAGGGGTCTACTCTTTGGCTCGCTCCCGCCTTTCGGCCTCTCGGTTGCCTCCTCGCTCGGGCCGTGCTCAGAGAGCAAGGGAGTGACCGCACCTCCACCTCGGATCAGCGCTCGGATTGAGCTTCGTCATTGTCATCGGTCAGAGTCGATCATCGATCCTTCGCTTCGACCTCTGATCTCTGATTCGACTCCACGGCGTTCCCGCCAGATTGCTCGAATCACTTTATTGATTCCTACGTATGGTTGATCGAGATGTCACATGTAATGTGTTGAGTTGATAGCTGGGTCTTTGGTGGGACACATGATAAGAGCAGCAGTTGGAGCCTACATATTTTAGGTGCAACCAAGTGAAATTGGCTCTCTTTGATCTTCATCTATTTTACCTCTCTAGAGGTAGTATGGTAGGGGTACAATACACCATCATGACTTGTGGGTGAGGTACCTATGGTAGGTAGGATTGTAGAGGTGGATGTCAGCAGTGAGAGCTTGTTAAGTATGCGGGGCCATCTTGAGATAGGCCTCTTGAGATCTGCTGTTTTCGAGTTCGAAGGGACTTACTCTTGCAAGAGCTTCTTCTGGCAATATAAGGATCGTGTCATGATCCTTGAGTCCTTGGGCGTACGGAAGAAAATCACTGTATTTCATAGATTAGTGCTTAGACTGATGCAGCCGAGGAACAAAATGCAGGATAAGTGAGCATCCGCACTGTGATCCAGCAGGCGGGCAGCTCGTGCCCAACTTTTTGTACCTGCCTCTTTCACACCATAATGAAGTCTGATATGATATCCATCTGATGTATTTCAATATGAAGGGAGAGCCGCTGACAAGCAACTCGTTTGGTCTCGTTAGAGCATGAATCAGTGGCAGGGGGCAGGTGGCAGCAGAGGCCCATTTCTCTGGCTGGGTGGCAGCGCCCTCTAGATAGAGAGAGAGTTACACGCTGCCTCCTGGTAGGTATGTATTGTATGATGTATGAAGCTGAAACGCACTTACACAGATTCAGTAGAAATGAAAATTGCATGAAGGATTCATGATGCATTGGTCACAGTTTCTTAGCTTAAATTGTCTTCCTTTGCACAAATAATGAACAGTATGCCCATAACATAAATCACATAAAATGCCATCAATCACATCAAGCGAGCGCCGATATCGTCTCTACAATGACTACATATTTCACTTCCATTTTCTTCGCTTCGATCTGGCGAGGTCCATCTTCCGCTCCACAAATCTGGCAGCCAGGATGTACCACAACACGAACACGATGATCAAGAGTACACCCAACACCTCTCCAGTAGCAGTAGCCACCTCATCGAACTGGCAGTTCCGACCGTAGCATCGCAAGGAGCCGGTGCTCGCAGTATAGGATACACCTGGCAGTATATTCAACAGATCGCCAAACATGGACACGCCTGCTTTGCGTCTCCACTCACGGAGAGACGAGCGCCGTGCATCATTGGGCACAATCTGTACAGGGCCCAGATGTTCGTACTCCATGACCTCCTGAATATCTGATGGAATCAGGCGAGACACCTTGAAGAAGACATAGCAGTCCCATGGCAGGATGGCAAACCTCCTGTGATCCCCATAATCGGGAAAGCTCGACTCGGTTAGTCTCCGGACGCCATCCTCCAGGAAGACATCGCTGTGTATTATTTCATCATGCCCAAAATGTCTTCCGAAAGTGCTGCTGTTGTCAATGATGAGCGGCACACCCATCCTGCCCTGCTGATGCATGAAAGCCGCTGCAATCGAGTAACCTCGATCCAGCAGGACGCGGCTTATGCCAACCTCATATCTCCACACAAGTGCCATTTTGACAAGGTCGTCCTTGAAGTCTTCGTTCGAGATCCCACACTCATATATGGCACCAGTCTCAAGCCATATGTCGATCATTTCAGTGTTGACAGCGAAGAGGAAGGATTGTATGTGCGGAGAGTACACCGTGTTGAAGTGGGTGTTTATAGTGTGTCCAACCATCTGAACCTTGTCTGACAGCAATGAGGTGTAGAGCTCAGTCCATGAGGAGAGGTGTTCCCACTGATCAGGCGAGCCTGTGCCGAACTTGGGCCCAGCGAGTCCACAGTTGATGTAGACCATGTGGTCGTACATGCCTGGGATGTCGTACGTACGAGAGACTAGAAGGAGAGATTCCATGTCGTAGCACCTATCCTCACGCACCAACACTGTGATAAGAGAGTCGTCATTGCCTAGAACCTTCTTGTCCATCCTTTGCCGCTCCTGTTGGGCGGCTCGACACTCTTGTTGTTTCCTCGTGATAAGTCCATGCTCTGATGTGTACTTGTCGGCCACCTCTTTTGTTAGGACGATGACATATTGAAGGTTCAAGTCCTCGAATGGCTGTTCAGGGGCATCAGTGCCCCCAAGCCCATGGCATTCAATGCCATGCTCTATGAAGTATTCGAAGTTTTTGAGGTACACCTCATTTTTGCCTATTGTGCCGTCCAAGGATGTAGGGCCGGAGTAGACCACGAGAGTCCGTTTCCTTTCCGACTTTTGCTTGTTCTTCAGTATGGCATGCCCTATCGTGGCTGGCTGTGCTTCTCTGACAACGGTTTTGCCGTCGCTCAGACGTCTATGATGCTCGCTTCCAGGAGGGCGGAAAGTAAGGACACCCTCACCGTCAGAATTCACAGACGATCGGTCCGCCTGGAGACCTGAGGTCTCCTGGACTTCCGTCCGGAGTGATTGAGACTGGGATACAGCGGTTTCTCTGACTCGTAGACGGCGCTGGCGGCCGTCTCTCGGGGCTAGCGTTCGCATAGCGGTACTCGCTTCGAGCAGCGATGATGCCGAAGGCGGCAATCGTTCATCGGTCGCCTCAAGCTCCAAATGCAGAGCGGCATTGGAGCTGCCTGCAATATTCGCATCGCCATCAGATTGCCTGTCATTCACTTCGTAATAGTCCAGCATCGGCATCAATGGCGACGATGACGTAGCCTCTCCGTCCATCTTGAGGCCCGGTCGTTACTTTCGAAAGTTTTCTATGTCGAATAATTTAAAGCCATCATGGTCGACCACTATGCCTCAAATATCGCCCTCCTCTGGATGGCCCTCCTATATATCGAAGAACAAATCCGTCGTCAATAGGAACACCATCCCCATCCCGGATAGAATGGTTTCAATGGTGTTCTGATAGCTGTCTGACCCACCACGGGCGGCCGGGCGGACGATGTTGTTTCACCTCATTGGGGGAGGCGCTGCTAGCTCTTGGTGTTGCTTGCAACGCAACGGCGCTGGCGATCGCTTTTTCCCATTTCCCCAACCACCATCATTCATTGTTGCAAAGCAAGGCAAAGCAGGCACGGCAGGAATCGTTTGCCATTTGCCAACCAGTCAAGCGGCGGGCGGCGGAACTGTTTTTGCCTATCCACAACAATCTAGAGTGGGTCTTTGGGGTTTGCATTAGTCAAGTAAATGAATCGCATTCGCCGATGAACTGAATCTCATACTAAATGTAATAAATTATTATGACTTTTCATAGCTCCATCATGTCGAAATTTTTGTTCTAAATGTTAAATGAGTGACACCCCTAATATGTTCTAAATGACAGGGGGAGCGGCCACCAGCGCCCGAACCCCAGCCAACACGCACGGTCAACGAGCCGGCATCAAGTCGTAGTTTGGAGCAGATGTCTAATTTTCTCTCAACCGAGCGTTAAGCGCCGGACTTGGTTCTAAATTAAATCATAGAGCGACAAAAAATGAGAAATTTAGAGTAAAGAATGCTCGAATTCACGAATTGCCGGGTTCCTTTGGCACGATCGATTGAAATGAGGATTGAACGGAAAATGTTCCCGCCTGTTTCGGTATTTCACTTCCTCCGTTCCTCAACGAGAGAGAAATATGTACCCTATTTCATTCTAGCTCTTTCGTGTGCGCCATCCAGTGAGTCGTGCTCTGCCAACTGGGAAGGTCTTGGTCTTGCTATGTGTACCAAGAGCAAGCTTGGCTGAAGCATGGCTGAAGAATGTGTGCCTGGGGAGCCTGAGAAGTAGGTAAAGGGGGTGGGGAGTGGGGAGTCTTGTGCCTTGTACACGCTCTTGTCTTGCCACTTATGCAAGACCAACACACTTATTCTTCATCTCCCAACCTCCCCTCTACCCCTATGTAAAAAGCATCAGCTAGCTCCTCTTGTCTCTTCGATCTTAGAAATATTTGGCATCACGTGTCCATTGCACCAGGATCTGCCCAATAGTATTGAGGACAAAGTAAAAACAACCAAGACTGAAGTTGGGGTCCCATATGAACATGGAAGTGGAAGGAAGACAAGTAGCAGGTTTGGGTTAGGTGTGTCTATGTCTATGTCTATGTGTATATTTCTATTTGTATGTATGCTGTTCGGGCTCGCGATCGGGCTAAGTTAGGCTGAGTTTTCAAGTATGTTACCACATTCTGCAATATCAATACCAATACCAGTCAAATAGTGTTTCCATGAGATATGAAAAGAAATACTACTCCTGACAATTGTGGGTCATTACGTTGACCTCTTGAACAAGTGAAAGTAAATAATTCTTTTACAATTTCCAAGTATTGTAACTTGTGTAACTTTTGTACATGAAAAATAAATCGAAATGTACGTACATATCTATGTTGATTTATTAATATGGCACTATCTATTTGCAATAAGTTGAATGTGATGCACATTTGTTTGAGCATTTTGGCTCTTCCATGGTATTGGGCACTAGAAGGGACCAAAACTAGGAGTTCTGCAAGATTTTGCTTCCTGAACAGGTGGCTTTCTGCATTCATCCTTCAATGGTGTAATCTGTGAGTAGTGAGTATGGTGTGAAGAAATGAAATGCTGATTCAGTAGCAGTGGTGGTGTCTGCCAAAGGAAAATCATAAACAGACTCAAGATGGAATGCAGTTTGTGTCATATGAAGTGTTCTCACATTAATCAGTGCCTTCGTAAGCTGCAGGCGACACAAACTAGGCAATAACTCGCCTGAAGGGAGTCCTGGTTCATTCTTCCACTTGTGTACAACGCTTATTGTTGGCCCACCATTGTGGCAGAGTAAATGTGGATGACAAAATGCTATTTACGACGAGGTTTCGAAAGTTGTTTGTATTGTACCCACTTGTACTTGCGTCCACATTCTGCTTCCAACTAAATTTTAAGTGCAGTACTAACCTATTTGTTAGTCCCTGGCTATGATTTGCTACTAGAAATGCACCTAGCATGAAGATTGTTCCGTCAAGGCGACTTCACACTTACATCAAACAGCACATAATGTGATGCTTCATCTCTGTCCTCGTGCCATCGATGCCCCACCGGGGCCTCTCTCCCAACAGATCGTGGTGCAACGTGCACCTCGTGCTCTCGTCCCCGCCCACTGTCCCAATCTGGACCCACGTATTCATCGGCCCGTTCGCTGGTACCCATTCCTCCCCGTCGAGGGCGGTTATCATGCTCCCCGGCAATGCCGGCATTTCCCTCCCGAGCGGACAGTAGGCCGCGTAGGGACACAAAACCATGTGATTATAAGACTCGCAGAACAGTATCCCGTCCTCGTACGACCCTCCCGTCCAGCCGTGGGCCGATGAGAACCATATTGGCTGGAAAGCAGCGATCACGGCCTTTTCTCTCTTCTGCGCGTCCTCATTGTTCATCGACGCGACTGAACCTGCCATCGCTGAGTTTCCTTCCACCGGACTCCTCTCGACCTCGGCGTCCTCCACATTCACTACTGCTGCATTTGTGGTCTCGCTTGTCGTATCAGCTTCTACATGATCAATACCCCCCTTCCTTCCCCACTCAGTAAAAGGATCCAAGTTACCTATGCGGTAGACGTCGATGCAGCACATCAAATTCTGTGTTATGCCACCGGCTCCATGCTCATGTTCGGTCGATATACCAGTGATGCCCCAATCGGGCTTTTTTCCGCCGTGCAACTCTGTGTATCGTCGACATGGGAAGGACTCTCCAACCTGCACCCACTGGTTGGCACCGTTGGAGACTGGACTCCACTGCTCGCCATTCCGTCGCTCACCTCCCTGGGGCGGTCCGTACGCGCCATCGACACAGTAGAGCTCATATGGGCAAGGTACGCGAGCATCGTGGGAGGCGCAGAAATTTACAGCATCCATGTACTTGATGCCCTCCCAGCCAGAAGAGCGGTCGTACCACTGTGGATCAAAAGTTTGTAGAGAATTGACCACGGCATCGGAGGGACCAGAGGGCCGCCCGTCGGCAGGATGAGGAGACACTACTGTCGTCGTCGTCCCACTGGTCTCCTTTGGAGGAATGGCGAAGTCGTCCAGGGCGCTGCTCCCACCGTCCTCGCTGTCCTTATCCCATCCCTTGTTGCCATAGTAAGACATTCCGGCAATCAGCGAAAACATCAGGCAGAGTGTGATGCATATACCCTGAAACCGGGGGTGTCGAAGCAGCATTAACCGGTAGTGTTGAAACTTGCCAATCCCCTCCGAGAAAGCTTGTCCGGGCGATCCGGGCCCCATGCCTGCAGTCTCGCGCCCGAGGTCCCTGGGCTCCATGCCAGATCCGGCGCTGCGCTTCCTCCGGAAGTTCTCCAGCACCTGTCTCGAGGGACTGGCCGCCCTACCCCGCTCGCGCTCCTGCTCCTGCCGTAGCAGCGCCTTGGCCTTGGCCCTCCAGGCAGAGTACGGCGAGTCTCCTCCCGGGACACCCGACTCGTCGGCCCTAACGTCGTGCACCCCATACACGTCCATGTACATGGATCCGCTCGCCCTTTCCTCCTCGAGGTTGAGTTCCCGTTCGAGGGCAGCATCCTCGCCGCCTCCTCCCTCGCCTTCTTCCACGGCCTGCTCGGCCATCCCCTCGGCGGTGTCTAGGTAGCTCTCGAAGCCGCCGTCTCGTATGCTCTTCAAGTAATCTCTATAGGCGTTCACGACCTGATCCTTGTTGGAGGAGGTGGAGGAGACGTCGTCGTCTTCCTCTGCCTCCTCCAGCCTGCGCACGTCCTCGTGCACGTCGTCGTAGGCGTTGCTGCCGCCGTTGCCACCATTACCTTCCTGATGTCGTCTCGTTTCGGAGTGGTAATAATCATCATTGCCTATTTCGAAGTTCTCGACGCCATCGCGCGCCATGGACTCGCGCTCCCATTCCTGCAACCCCCGCCTCGATGGCAATTCCACATTGTCCGGTCCGCCGCTGCCCCCGGAGCCGCTGGACTTTTGATCCCAGAAAACGCTGCTCCCCCGTCGAAACTCGTGCCGGTCGCCGGGCTGAGAGCTGAAGGCGGACATGCCCCATCCCTCGTCGTCATCCGAGAGGTAGAGGTCGTCGCTGAAGGGCGAGCGGGACTTCGTCGCCGCACGTGCTCCACCTGAGTCGCCACGGTTGTAGCCTCCCCACGGCCTGTCCCACGACGATGAGCCGTCGCCGTCACGGCCACCGCCGGAGCCGCCGCCGCCGTCTTCGGTCCCCGCGAGGAAATTTCGGAGGCGATTCATTTCGGGTGTAGTTGGATAGGATCACCGCGATGCCTGGTTAAATGATGAAGGCTCGGGCCACTGCGAACGTCTCGCGGCCCGACGAGAGGGGAGGACGATCGAGGCGACGAGGGGCTGCATCAACATGCACGTCCGCATGAATGAGAGGTCATCTCTTCACTCTTCATGCATGTGCACTCCGTTCAATGGCATCGAAGAGCCTGCGGGAACGGCGATTTTTACCGATCTTCGGATTCTTTTCGTAAGCTAC
>JALLBE010001152.1:0-11558 GCA_036939795.1 Thalassiosira mediterranea | reverse complement strand
GAGTGTGGTGCGTTTGAGCAAAGAAGGTATATATTTGATGGTGGCAGCATAGGAGAATATGGAGAGCAAGACATGCAGAACGCAACATGCTAGCAAGAGTGGCACCGTGAGACAGGATCACCCATACTGCGGATGTGGATGCGGACAGTGGCACCACAAGTTGCCACAAGAGTTGACAAGAGTACTAGTACTACTATGCAAGTGGAGGCCAGAACCCAGAAGCATAAGGACAATAGTTTTTGAAGCTACACACCAAGGGTGTGTGCAGGATATCAGCAGTGTTCCATGGCAATAAGCCACAGTGGATAAATAAATGCCTTGCAGCTCAAACAGCGCAAACAAAGAGGTAGGGAGATACAATGAAGGAAGAAGAAAGGCGAACGATATCCAATCAGGGGTGAAGCTGCAGCTCCACACGTCATGCGCAAGAGTGTGTTGAGCTTTCATGGCTCTGGGCATTTTGCTTGCAGACTAGGACGAGGAGATTTGGAGAGCTTGCTTGAAGCTTGGCAGTTGGGTACCGACTGGGATGAGCCGGTTGGGTACCCCACACCAGGAATATGGCTGGGTGTACATGGGCCATGGGTACCCGTGGCATCTGGAGGCTGCTGAGATGGCCAAGCACAAAGAGTACAGCTAGGGAGGCAGCTACCCAAAGGAACCATTAGCATACTAGTTAGATAGATATGTCTGTCGACGAGGGTGCAGAGATGCTTCGCTTGGATGGCAGCGGGCGCATCCGATGGGCTCTGCAATAGGCTCCTTAAATTGTAATTATTGAGGTTTCCAATATCAAACGTTATCCGCTTAGTAGGCCTTGTGAGGGCGCTGGTAGCCATGGCTATCGTGTTGCCGGGAAGATGTCTGGCTCTAGGGACCCATGAAATATTTGTGATTCTCAACAAAAATCAAAATTGCAAAATAAGTTTGGACTGGTCTCTCTCTCTAGATGGACTTGCAGTTGGAGATTGGAGTCCCAACATCCCACGAAGCTTGAGCTGCTGCGTACAATACGTATATCCAGTATCTTCCTGGGGTCTGGGCCTGTCTGCTGTTTGGGCACTACTCTTGTCATTTTGGTCCCGCCAACGATCAAGCTTGGGTCCCGCCCAATGGTCAATGATTGACCCTGATAAAATGTTTGAAAAATAAAACAATTCCAAAATAAATCTTCTCGTAAGTCCAACAGAAATATTCTCATATTTTTTACGAGACGTGGATGCATTGTACAAATGTGAGTCCCTTATGTTAATCACGCGAACTCAAAGTAAAGAAAAAGCTATCCTACCTATATACTCTCCACGACTCGAAAATCTCAGCGAGATAGAGCCACAGGCTGCACCCTCTATCTGATCTAGAGCTAGATCAAAGCAAAGCAACCGTATATTCGCCCGATCTCCGACTTCGAGCGAACCCATTTTCCATTTTTTGTTGGTTTTGCGTTGCTCGTTGCACTGTAGCTCGGCCATGCAGGCCATGACGATGCTCGTGGTTACGGCCGAGACGTCACAGCGGCCGATGCATCAGCAACAACGACGTGAAAAGGTTTCACCGTCTCTGTTGCCGCCGCCGCGTCCCAGCTCAAGACGTTGAAGGCGAAGGCGGCTCGCTTGGCGCTTCCCCGCTTTGAGTTCAGGTGGCAGGTGGCTCCCCAAACCCCAAACCAGCCCACACCGACCCTGACACATCGCTTCGTGAACTTCAATGCAACACAAGTTGTTAGACGAGTGGACAGTGGAACTCCAAGGTTGAAAACTTGCGCTGTGGAAATCTAGTATGGGCATTTTTCCTACACGCCGCCGCGCTGCAAACCAGCAGAGAGATCCCGTCAGTGTCGGTGTTTCTGATGTCAACGCAGTCATATCGCAGCAAATTAGCGGAGAAAATCAACCAAGCCCCCCAGATCATAACGTGGATGGTAATGTGCGCTGGAAGAAGTGGTTCGGTCTTTGCTTCCGTATGGGTGAAAAAAAGGAGGACCCAGTCCAACGGATCAACCCATTTGCTCTGTATACGAACGAAGAGCTATCCCCCCGATCCTCTGCGTGGCTTTATCTCTCAGCTGCTTCCATCGCGGGACTTTCATCTTTTCTGGTCACAGAAAAGGCAATTGAAGAACAAGATGGGGTTATCGGTGATGGTAGAAGCAGCATCGACAAGTTTCTGATAGTCCTATTCTCGATATCCTTTGGACTAGCCTCGCTTGTCACATTGGCGTATCGCCATCGGGGTCTCAGGGAAAAGTTGACTGCGGGCGTGAGATCCACCAAGTCCTCTCTTGAATTCATGCTCTCGTCAATGATGTTCGTTGTGTGGTGCATAATCCTTTGGTATACCACTGACCCTTCCTCAGGATTGAACTATGGCTTAACCATGCAAACCATCGATGGCTATGAGAAAGTTTGGAACACAAATATATGGATATGTTCATGGCTGGGTTGGGGTTTAACATCTTACCTGATGGGTGCATTGCTTATGGCCTCTGGCAAAGTAAAAAGTGGTGCATGGAGGGCTGGCCCTGATGATCCGCCTGAGCTTCAGGCTCGCCGCGCTTCTAATGGTGTTGAAAGTGCTGCAAGCAGTGATGCTACCCTCCTTGCTGGCAATGTCTCCAGCAGATTCACTTATGTCCTTTCTAGTGGTGGAGAGAGCGACTCTAAGAGAGAATGCATGTACAGACTGAATGGTGGAAAGGGACAGGGAGCAACTTTCTCATGCTGGTTCATGTTGCTGTCATTTTCATCTGCATTGGCTGCATTTTCCATCAAGTTGCGCTTTGGGATTCCTTGTGATGGAGTACTCACTGAGACTCCATTTTGCAGGCGATCTACATTGGGGATTGCAGCCGGAATCACATGTGCAATCTTTTCATTCATGACTCTCCTCATCCATTACTTGAATAAGAGGGGTTCTTTTGATCACTGGGGGGACCGACGGGAAAAGAACATCTTTCGAGCTGAAGCTGCATCTTCATTATGTGTACTTGCTCTGCAAAGCATTCATATTGGGTTCAGCTCGAGCCCATCTGGCCCAAGCACAGAGATGGGGAACATGTTCATGGCTTCCTCTATGGGGCTGGTTTTATCGTTGGCACAACTAGAACAGGTGATGAATTGGAGTATGCCAAGGGCAAAGCTCCCACAGGAGAGTCGAAAATTGTTGGGAGCAGTTAAGGAGGGTGGTTGCTCCGGTCGTGATGACGGGAATGCTCCTGTTCGCCGTCCTGGTAGCCATAGAAAGCGTAGGCAGCGCCGGCGGTCTGAATCGTCGTCATCGTCATCCTCCTCCTCTTCGTCGTCATCCTCCGAGGACTCATCTGCTCGCGGCGCAGCAGTGGAATCCCATCCCAAATCTGATGATGACTTGGAAATGGGTCAAACCTCAGCTGGGAGCCATGAAATGCCAAAGGGTGATGATGCTTCACGTGCATCGAGCTATGGACAAGATTTCACAGACTCAATGGTTGAAAGAAAAGTTTCCAATGCTGGCGGCGGGTCGTTTGTATCACTATCAACCGCCTCTTCCAGAACAGGTTCCTCGAAGACAGAACGCACTGGACACGTTGGATCTGTGTCTATGAATACCCTTGGGACGTCATATTCTCTTCCCAAACCACCCCCAACCACTTCCTCTTCCCCGTCCATGTCAATGAGTAGGCCAGATATGGATGCATCTTACCCTCCGCCACCGCCTCCTTTTGGTGCCAGCGATGTTACATCTGAAGGGCAATCTTATGCCATCACTGAGCAAAGTGAAAATGCACTGAACAGGCCCTTCATGGAAACGTCATATCCTCCTCCGAAACCTCCTCTAGCCGCTAGCGATATGTTATCCGATCAAAATGCACACACCATATCAGGAACAGGCCGTGTGGACGACTCGGAAGATGATGAGTCTGGTGTAGAGCTCAGTTTTCAGCCAGAGGATGATGATGATATGAGCTCTCTAGGATGTTCATTGATGACGAAGGATTTTTCAGGCAAAGAGCCTGATGGCTACAAATCTGATGACGTTTACACCACGGCAGATGTAGCTGGGGATGTTAGGTCAGCGTCATCACAGCCTCGGTCTGGTGTGAAAAAAGCGAAAAAGAAGAGACGTCAGCAGCGATCTGAGAGAAAAGAAAATCACTTGCTGGCCCTTGAACCCGTGGAAGAATCAAGTGTAGAAACGGAGTCACTCAAATCACCGAAAAATCATTCCCCAAGTCGTGCCAACCCAGAGCAAACCATTGAAGACATAATGAACCGTGGCGTTGAAAAGCAACCGCCAACTTCATGGCATAGCTCAGGTGGGGTTGATGGCCGCCCACAAACTTCTTGGCACAGTTCAGGTGGGGTTGAAGTCCAACAAGAAAATTCTTGGCACAGCTCAGATAAATGGAAAGTCAACCGAATTGTGATGTCCTTCAACCAATCATCTAGTGGGGTGTCATACAGTGATTCGTCAAATGGTGGTGGACCCCCAACAGTTGAACCTGCTCAGGACGATGACGAAGCCGTCAACAGAACACTTCAGAGCAAGTCATTTTTCTCAAATGATAACACCATGGCAGACTCATGCGATGTGTTTAGTACGTGAGACAATTGGGATCAGTCTGGTACGATCTGCAAAAATTCCTGCTTTGCATGACATAATTGTACTATCCAGTTCCGGGGCAACCAATGTGTTAGGTTGGTGTAACATAGCAGTAGTAAAAGTAGAAAATGTTTGTTCAAATTCAAGCAGTTGATTATCTGCTTTGCATGGTCATTGAGTAACAGTAGAGACATCAGGCTGTCCCCACCCCACGCATGATTTACATCTTGCTATGCGCCTCGTCCTAAATAGCGGAATCATACCCTGTCCACGACGAAGCTTGACCGCACACGCTTGAGGTCGGAATTGCCAATTTTCCACTCGTCCTTATTGCATTCGACGACGCAAACCATCAGAGTCCCATTCTTATCCTTTTCGTTATCGTTCAACACTGTCGCGGAAACGAGGAAGATATTGTCATACGGACAGAATCCGAGTCCGAGATTCTCACGATTCCCCTCCATGAAGTCAGGGCACTCCGAGGGCGCAAACGCCAGGTCGAATTCGTAGTACACCTGCTCTTCCACTCCGCCTTCAATCTCCGCGCTTTTGATTGGCTTTCGCACGGTGCGTCCGCTGATAAGGTCGGCCTTCAACACCCCTTTGTCGAAGTAATTCTGCGACTGGTCCATGAACAGAGACTTCGCCACCCCCACCCGAGATGCTTTCTCCAATGTTGAAACGTCGAGGTTATTGGGTCCAGAGATGGAATAGACAGTGATGCGATTGCATGATTTTCCATTCTTCCCTTCCGATGAATCGTAATAGAGTGGGAGCTGGGATGTTGCATCCTGGTTCCACTTCAGTGGGAGTTTGTAAGATGCTTTCAGGCTCTTCGTCGCCTCAGCAGCCGATGAGGTTGGCTGCGCACCGTCAGTGGCAATGTTGACATTCATACCACCAGGTGATGAGGCTACGGAGAACGGCAGGTTTATCGCCTTCTCCTGGGCCTCGACGACCATGTTCGGATCCTTCAGGGAACCGTCGGGATTGAAGAGCTGGCTCGTCAGATCTCCCCCCGCATCTTCGCCGCCGCGTTTGTATACGTAATCATCATCTGCGCGAGCGACCGTCGACGTCGTGAGAAGAGTCACCGATCCCAGAGTTTGCAGCAAGAAGTCTCGTCGCCTCTGGGCGGCGTCCGGCTTGGCAGCCGGCACGATCACCTCGACGTCGTCGTGAGCACGCCGAGCCGATGACACGGATGAGTCGAGGCCATGACGTCTGCAAGTGCTTGAGATCGGAGCAAAGGCCCACGATCGCGGCACACCGTCGGCGGCGGACAGTAGCAGCACGGGGAGGAGCTTCATCATGGGATCGGTCTAAATGGTGGCTACGGCGGCAGCGGCCAATAGAGGTAAGGCGGCTACTGTGGACTGAAGTGGAAATGCGTCATCGTCATCGCCCGCCAGAAGCGGGTACCCGATAGTACGTAAAGTGATTTTCGGGTATATCGGGTATCGAAGATCGCTCCCGCGTCGCGGCAAGCTTCCCGCCATTTCCCATCGTCGACGACCGCAAATTTACCGCTTTCCGCTGAGCTGATCCGTCGCCCGTAGCTGCAACGCCCATAAAAATACCGCCGTCGACGCGCTCCTGCTCCTACACCTATCCACCTCCCATCATTGCGTAGACAACGCCACATAGCTTCGTTACTCTACATCTGCTTTTAGCAACACTCTCAATTTTTCAATCATGCCATTCTGGTCACGAGGCGGCTCCGACGATTCGGGCAAAGCACCCGAATCGAAAGATTTCACGAGCGAAGATGTCTCCTCCTTCTCCTCCTCGGACTCTAACTTCGCCTCTTCCTCCTCCCTCCGTGGCGGTGGCGACGATCCCATGATGTCGTCGGCGACGGGTCTTGGTGACATGCAACAATTCAGCCTTGCCTTGAGGCAGCAAATGATGGTGCAGACGGTCATCAACACCCTGACGGACAAGGCCTTCGAGAAGTGCATCACGGGAAAGCCGGCCGACAGCCTGAGTGGGAAGGACGCTGCGTGCGTGAATGCCACGGTATGCAAGTGGTTGGACACCAATGAATTCATGAATGGAAGGATGGCGAGAAAGGCTGGAGGCGGTCAGATGTAATTGGTAATTGGTTGGATTTGATTCCTGACTACAATCGATAGGAAATGGTCGACACTTGACCAGGGATGCGCTGGATAAAATCAAGGTCGGAAGGAGGGGGAAGTTAGTGGTTTCTGTCTCCAGACATATCACTTTGGAGAAAAGCATTTGGAAGAAGCTGGCAATAGTTCAAACTATAATTCAGCTCTATTACGCTTCCACTTGTTCACTACTTTTGTTCCCACCAGAGGCTTGAATGAAGTTCCGAGTCTTTTGAAGTTGATGGAGCTGGAATCCTTCACTTTATCACCTCCAAGCTGTTTCATCCCATCTAGGATTGTGTCGTGTAGATTCTCCATATCCTCCCATGACAGCAGATCTCCTTCTTCTTCTCGATCATAATCTTCCCGTAATTGATCGACAACCAAGAACAGTGGCAGGCAAAGATCTGCCATGGTGAATTGTGATTGATTTTCCAAAGCATAATCTATGTAGCCATCTATGGCAACCTGTGGATCAATCTGTTCACTGCCTGTAAGTAACGATTCAATTGCCACCAAATCTAGCGGACGTCTTAGGCACCATCTGCCTGCCATGATACTGTTAATTGCACTTTCTGTGTCATCGTTCAGGGAATTCAGTTGAGAAATAGAAGAGATGCCCCCGTTCATTGTTATTTTGACTTTGCCATTGAAATCATCTGCAATCCGATTCACAAAATCATAATCCAGTGTGGGAACGTTTCTATTTTTGACAGGGTTGAGCGATAGAATGGCAGGTCTGGCATGCAAAATTACATGTCTCGCACCAGCCTCGTGAATTGCAGATATGTAATGCGATAAATACTGATAGTCCTGATCGTCCAGTGGCCGAAGACGATCATCACGGCTGTCTTCGCCTTTGGGCCGGAGATCATCTACACCATCGAAGACACCGATGCGACACTTGACGGAAATATCAATATCTGTCGTAGAGGCCATTGACTCGACGAGACGAGCAGTTAATGCTGGATCCTTCATCAAACTTGCCCCGTAGGTGGAGGCGCCTCCAGTGTCAATGGCAGGACACCCGCAATTAAGATTGATTTCTCTCAAGTGAGGATAGTTCCGAGATGCTGCTCTGACACAGGCTTCTAGTTTGTCGGCAACGTTCGATCCCAGCTGTAGAACGAGATTGCTGTCGTCTTCTTCTCCTCCCAGTCGCTTATCGAGTGACTGAATTGCATTTGGCAGGAGGTCGTCTACTTTTTCCATCTCGGTCCACTTTATCGATGAAGGGGAAAGAAACCCGGCCAGCTTGCGGAGGGGTTGGTTGGTGTAGCATTGCATTGGCGCAACGTGAAACTCTGGCGGTGTAAAGGCGAGTGCTACCGTCATGGCTGTGGCTGCAATTGTCATTATTGCCTTTCCCCGTTGATATCGTACCAGATCTCTTCCTACACTGATCGACGGATGTTCGTACCTAGTTCGCAATCTGAGAAAGGCAGAGACGGGTCAGTTCGATACCAATTGCATTGCATTCTGTGGCAAGGAGCGGCAGGTTCGTCCTGGACGAGGGAGCGGGGTGAGATAAAAGTACAATACCTCCCTCCTCAGGCGTCCTGTCCCGACCGACGTTCTGCGGACGATCGAGGGCCGGCATGACGATCGCGTGATGGGTGATGGCCTTCACTACGGAACTAATTCAAAAAATAGCGGGAAGACTTTATGTCACATTTTTGACTGATGACAAACGCTGAATCGTTCCTCATACTTTGTACTTACTGTGTATCGTACATAGCTCGGCCTGCTCTCTAGAGCTGCGGCCCTGGTGTGCAAGCAAGATGGGTTGGCAGAGGCAGACAGTGTGTAGGAAAGGCGTGGGTATTGGGCTGTATTGGGTCGCGCGATGCAGACTGCAGGAGGCTGCACGCGTATCACGTATCGACGAGGAAGAGTGATTATTGATTATGCCACAGGGAGCGAGAGGGTTGTCAACCGTGTGAGCCTCTAACAATATCATCATTATCTTCGGTTCAGTATTATTCTAGAATCATGGTATTTCTTTCCATCGTTGAAGTTACAGTACATTTCCCAATCTTCTCTAGCTGATTGACAAGGATCTTTCACCACATCTCATATGATGCCAGAGATGAGGAAGTTGCCTGGTATGGAACATGATGCCATGTGAGCTTACATATGTGTGTGGACCCTCTTTTTCTGCAACCATTCGAAACTGTGCCATTCACAATTGACACTGCCTCTGGTGAACGATAGCTGGATCAAAGTTATTAGTGGTACCTGTAGGCCGAGAAGTTCTATGTATGGACATCTTGACTTTTTAGAATTTACACACCAGCTTTGAACGAGATACAACAGTTAGTAGTTTTACATGGGCAGCTGATACTCTCCACGCAGTGTCCTCGCTCTCAGCTCTGGATCCAATTTCCAAGCGTTGCTCTCGACGCCATTGATCTCATAGATCCTGTGTTCCAGCCACCGGAAGAATCCGCTGTTATCCAGGGATTCGTTGCAAAGGCCCGACACGATGCAGTAATTTCCATCATAAGGCGCCATGTGGTGTTGCGCGTGTGGGACGCGCCCTATCGAGATGCCCAGATCTTGCATCGCATTGACAAATCCGGGCACTTCGCTCTTACTCATGTGAGACCACTTATGGAGTTCCTGTGACATGATTTCTATCGCACAGAAGACAGTGAAGAAGAGGGAGACTGCAATGAATTCCAGAGAGAGAAGTGAGTTGCATGAGTTACATACGATGCTCGCTGTTGATATCAGAAAACAATGAGACAACTCACCCATGGGGTTCTCGGGTCCGGCAAGGAAAGAAATGGCACCAGCAGTTGGGAGCCCAAATGGTATGCACAACTTCCACACATTGTTGCAAAATCCGCGGTAGGTGATCGTCCAGGGAGCGGAGTGATGTCCCTGAAATGCGGCAATGATGTTTCCCATGACGGGTGTGCGACCGTTTCCGTAGTTGTCTACGGACCAGTGGAACACGCCACTCCCAAAGTCGGCTGCGACCCATGCCGCAACAATGGTGGCAATCGAGGATACTGCCGTGAGTTCAGCGTTGCCGCCAGTCTGGTCCAGAAGCGTGTGGATAGCATTTGCGGCGATGAGCGCCTGTCCCGCGAACGTGGCAGACACGATGCCAACTTGCTGCGGTGTCGTTTCGAGCGAGTCTCCTTCGATCACGATGTTCGCCTCCTTTCCCTTCGGACGTTCCAGACCTGAGCCCTCGAGGCCAAACACGAATCCATCGTCGAGGATGGACTTCGCCTCTGCTTGAGCCGCGGCTCCGGTCTGCGATACGTAGGCTTCCAGCTGTTGCTCCGCGGGCTGCTGCGCAGTCACGGTTGCCGTTGTGTCGGCATCGTCGACCAACGTCGATGGCAGCGCCGGTCCGGCTAAGATTCGTGGAGATAACTTCAGCGCCTGCCTCGATGAAGCGAACGCGTCGCAGTTTGATGATGACAATATTGTCGCGAGTACGAAGCCGAGGAATTTCATGGTGATAGTATGATGGAACGTTAGGGTTGAACTGAATTATGCGAGACGGCGGGAGACTTTTTTGCTATCGTAGATACCTCTAGTAGACAGAACAAGCTCCGACGGACGCCTGCTGCACGCACCGAAGGACGACGACACAGTTGACGTGCATCTCACCAACACGACAGCACCACGCCGCATGAATGAACTCAAAGAGAACGAAGCAGCCATGCAGGGGTCGCTTGGTCGTTGGTCGTTGCCGACGAGATATCGACACGCACGCATGCAAGCGAGGCAAGCAAGCAGGCAGGAGCGAAGAAGCTTGGAACTTGGAAGAATAGAGTAAGGCAGGAAGACCGAATCGAGCAGAATCAAGGAAGCAAGGCGCGACAGAGATACATAGAGGTAGATAGATGGCCGGAAGCGAAAACAACATGTATCGATGTGCTGAGTCAGATAGAGTCAGCATGAAGTCAGCAACTCGACAGGCCAAAATTTGAAACGTGACGTGGCATTTGACGTGGCATGCTCATGTGTTACTTCGTCAAAGGAACAAATCTATCACAGTGTCCTGTGTGACGTCAGTGTATGAGATTCCTCTGTGCCATCTCGATCGCCAGTGAGATATGACGGACTCGTATCTTCTTGTATCTTTCCCTCTACCAATGTAGGTACATACACCTACCCATACCATACCCGGCCCGACGCAATACATACACATATTTCATACCCAACACAAAAGAGAGGACAAGTTTCCAGGGAAGTGGTGCCCAAAGCAACTTGTTCCTGCTTGCCCTTTAGTGCCGCCACAGTGTTTCTGCCATAGTGTGTCCCGGCCGCCAGATGTAGGGTACACTGCAGCTGCAGCTGCAGTGTACGAAACACAAACACCATGATTTTGCCTAAGCCTGAGAGTGAGAGAAGCAACAGACAGTCTTCTGGCTTCTGGAGCTGGAGCTCCATTGAGTGACTGCTTCATCATGAAGAACCATTTTATTGCATTTTTGAATTAATCATTCAAATTCAATGATGATGTGATCTGAAAGTTGAAATAAGGAATAGCTCCATGTTTTGACTTTTGGCTGAGTTGTGGTCCATCTCAGTTTATGTTAGGGGATCTAGTGGGTATCTAGGCCATTTTTTTAAGTCCGTCAATTTTCATGATCAGGGTGTCTATGGAAAGATCTCACTCTGAATATTACAGCCTGAAAGTTTCGGTAAAAAAAATTGAGTGGAAGGTGCCTGACTAGCGGGTCAAAGTACCAATTTTTAGCGAAACGGGGCCCGTAACGGGTTTTTTCGCCTTTTTAACCCATTATGACCTCAAATCACCCCATAGATTGACATAAGCGGCTTAATTAATAGCCCATGCTACTTTAGCTCTTTTACAGATGATTCTAGATGATGGCCATG
>JALLBE010001151.1:0-11547 GCA_036939795.1 Thalassiosira mediterranea | reverse complement strand
CTGCTTCCTCTCATCTTCCAGCTGCTTCTTCTTGGCAGCAGCCTCCGCCGCCGCCTCGGCCCTGGCGGCGGCGGCCTGCTTGCGCGTCTCCGCAGCTTCAGCGGCAGCTTGCTTCCTCTCCTCTTCGGCCTGCTTCTTCTTCGCGGCGGCCTCGGCGGCAGCTTCGGCCCTTGCGGCAGCAGCCTCCGCAGCGGCTTGCTTCCTCTCCTCCTCCAATTGTTTCTTCTTCGCGGCGGCCTCCGCCGCGGCCTCGGCCCTCTTGGCAGCGGCCTCCTCCGCGGCACGCTTCCTCGCTTCGGCCGCCTCCTCTCGCTTGGCAGCGGCCTCGGCCGCGGCCTGCGCCCTCTTGGCGGCTGCCTCCTCGGCCGCCCTCTTTCGCGCCTCGACGGCATTATCCTGCTTCGCCGGCGCTGGTTGAGCAGGAGCGGGAGCGGGGGCACTAGCGCCGCCTCCGAAAAGGCCGCCGAACAATCCGCCTCCGCCACCGCCAGCAGGCGCTTCTTCGCCCAAAAAGTACTTGGACCTGGACTTGGTCATGACCACGGTCCCGGCCTCCGCCCCCCCGGTGATGGCCGACGTGGTGATGGGCGAACTTTCCTCGAAGCTCCCCGATCCGCTCACGAATCCCGAGATCGTGTCGTCGTCGTTGAGCACCCACTTATTAATGGTGGGGACGCCACGGGGCGCGACGGCCGCCGCCTTCTTGGCCGGGGGCGCCCTCTTCGGGGGTGCCTTGGTAGCCGGGGGTTGAGAAATTGCCTTCGGCGTCGCCGCCGCCTCCTCCTGGCCCTTGCTGGCCGCCGGGGCACCTCCCAGCCCGAAGAGCGAGAAGGTCGGACGTCCCTTTACGGGGGGCACGTCCACCGCCTTCTCCTCCTGCTTCGGGGCCTCCACCTGCTTCCGATCTCCCTCCCTGGCCGCCTCCCTCTTCCTCTTGTCCTCCTCCTGCCAAAAATTGTAGCGGTCGAACTCCACCTGCTTCCGGGCCTCGGCGTTGGCCCTCCTCGTCTCCTCGATCTCCTTTCGTTTGGCCGCCGCCTCCTCGGCCGCAGCCCTCTTGGCCTCCTCGGCCTCCCTCCTCGCCTGCAATTGGGCCTCCTTCTTGGCGGCCGCCTCCTCCGCGGCGACGCGACGCTTCTCGGCCGCGGCGGCCTTGGCCTCCTCGGCCTTTCGGGCTCGCTCCTCCGCGGCGGCCTGGGCGGCGGCCTTGGCCTCCTCGGCCTTCCTCGCCCTCTCTGCCGCAGCCTCCTCCGCCTTGCGCGCCCGCTCCTCCGCGGCGGCCTGGGCGGCGGCCTTGGCCTCCTCGGCCTTCCTCGCGCGCTCTGCCGCAGCCTCCTCGGCCTTACGCGCCCTCTCGGCCGCGGCGGCCTCCGCCTGTCGCTTCCTCTCGGCGGCGAGCTCGGCCGCCTTGTTGTTGGCGGCCGGCGCCGCCGGGGCCGCGATGGCCGGGGCGGCCGCCGCCGGCGCGGGAGCAGAATCTCCGCCTCCGAAAAGACCGCCGAAGAGCCCTCCCCCGCCGCCTCCCGACGGGCCGGCGGACTTGTCCTCCTCGCCCAGGAAGTACCTGCGAGAGGATGGAAGGGATCAAGAATAATAATTTGTCGTTCAGGTGATGGCATCATCGAATCGTGCACTTTCTCTCAAACTCGTTCCGACGCCGAGGTCGTCGGCACGAAAAGCAGAGAGAGCATCGCCGAACGAACCACGCGTTCACACGCTGTCCATGCGCTCACCTCGAGCCGCTCTTGGTCACGACCACGCTCCCGCTCGCCGCCCCTCCGCCGACGGGGGAGGTGGTCACCGGCTCGCCGTCCTTGAACTGCCTCGATCCGCTGATGAACCCCGATATCGTGCCGTCGGCGTTGAGCCGCCACTTGGACACGGTGGGCACCCCCCGGGGGGCCTTGGCGGCGGCCTTCGCGGGGGCGGCCTTGACCGCCTTGGTGGGGGAGGCCTTGGCGGCGGCCTTCTTGACCGCGGGGGGGGCGCCCTTGAAGATGGGGGCGGCGGCCTTCTTCGCCGCCGCCTTGGGCGCCGCGACAGCGCCATCATCGTCCTCGGCCGCCCTGGAGGCCACCTTGGGGGGAGCCCCCAGCCCGAAGAGCGAGAACGTGGGACGTCCCTTGACGGGGGGAACGGGGATGGCATCCTCCTCCTCCCCCGTGGCGGCCTTTTTGGCGGCGCCCTTGAAGATGGGGGGAGAGGCCTTCTTGGGCGCCGCCTTCTTCGCCGGGGCGGCGACGGCCTTTTTCTTCTTGGGCTTCTGCTCGGCGATCATCTGCACGGTGAGCCGCGGCGTCCCCGCCGCCTCCGCTCCCTTGGAAACGACGGGCTTGGTGGGCCTGTCCGCGACCTTCTTGGGAGCCTCGACCTTCTTGGCCTGCTGCCCCGCCTCCCCGGGCTTGGAGGCGCTCCGGAACGCGGCCGTCGCGGCCTCTGCCGCCCTCCGGATCTCCTCGTCCCTCCTCCGCCTCGCCTCCCGCTCCTCCTCCTGCTGCCTGTCGAGGTCGGTGGACCCCGCGGCCGGCTTGTCCTTCTGGATGTACTCCTTCAGCGCGGCCTCGGTGAACATGTAGGGGTCGTTGCTCTTCTTCTTCTTCTCCTTCTTGGGGGGAGGGGGAGCGGCGGCGGCCTTGGGGGGAGCCGACGACGACGACGATGATGCCGCGGCGGGAGGCGTCGCCTTGGGGAGCTCGGGGATGGTCACCTTGGGCAGGGAGATCTTGGGGAGCTCCACCGCCGGCTGCTGCTGCTTGGGAGGTGCGGCGGCCTGCTGCTGCTTCTTGGGGGCGGCGGGAGGGGTCGCCTGCTTCTTGGGCGCCTCCACCCCGGGGACCTCCACCTTGGGAATGGAGAACTTGGGCAGCTCGATCTTCTGGTCGGCGGGGGGCAGGAACGGGGACTTGGTCTCCCGCTTCGGGGGGGGCGGGGGCGGCGGGGTGGTCGCGGACACGCCGTCCGCCCGCGGGGCCTTGACGGCGGCCGACACGTCGTACTTGGGCAGGTTGATCCCGAGCTCCTCGAGCTTGCGGGCGGGGATCGCCACCGCCTCCTCGATCGCCTCCTCCACGGACTCGGCCACCTTGCCTGGCACGGCCTGGAAAAGGGTAAAAGGGTATGGGCGTGCGACGAACGAACGATACGACGACGATGGCAAGCGGCGAGCGGCGCGTGAGAAATGGCGGAAGGCGGCGGCATAGGTATCGCGGCGCGGTCGGGTTCGACGACGGACGAAAAACACGCGATAGGGGGAGAAGGGGGGCGGATCGATCGACCGCGTCGTCGTCGACGAACGGCGGACGACAACGGCGGCGGCGGCGCGCGTCCCCCCCGACGAAGGGCGCGCGCCCCCGGAGCGGAGGCCGATCCTCTCCTCCACCGAAACGGCCGGCGTAGCGCGCCGCGCGCCGATCAATCGTCGGCGCGCGGGGCGGGGCGGATGGTCTGTCGCAAGCGGTCCGTCGGACGACACGACCGAGACCGGGCGCCCGAGCGGGATGCGTGGAATCCGCATCGCGCCCCCCCCCGACGACGGCGGCCGAGCTCGAAAACGCGCGCATCCAGCGCCCCATCCATCCATCCATCCAACCATCCATCCATCCATCCATCCGGCCGTCCGTGCGCCATTCGAGCGTCCGTCCCTCGGTCCCTCGTCGTCGTCGTCGTCATTGTCGTCGTCGCCGCCCCTCCCGCGGGCGGCCTCCGTTCGGTTTCGCCCCGCGCTCGAACGAATGCCCCCGGGATGCGCTTCCCGCACCCCCCCCCCTCCGGCCCGCCGTTCTTGCGCAACGACGACGACGACAGCGACGACGACGACGACATCGAAGGCGGCCCCGCGCGACGTCCGACAACATCGTCATCAATCATCATCATCATCATCATCAATCATCATCATCATCATCATCCGCCACGCACGCACGCGTCGCCGAACCGGACCGAACCCCATCCAGGGGAACCCACCTTGATCTCCTCGACGGTCTCGTCGACCTTCTGCTTGGTGGCGTCGGCGATCCTGCCGGGGGTGGCCTAGAGGTAGATGTGTTGGCGGTGGTGCGTATGATGCGATGCGATGGATGGATGGAAGGATGGATGGATGGACGGAGGGATGAGATCGCGGGTGCACATGGGACCGGACGGAAGAGAGAGGGAGAGACGCGCGCGAGCGAAAAAATCACGGAGAGGAGCGCGGTGGAAGCGAAAGCGAGGGGCGACGCAGAGTGAGAGGAATGATCTACGTCGATATGTCGCGAGGGGGATGATGCATATGCGAGGGAATCCCGACGGCGCTCGCGGGCCGCGGGGCCGGGGCCGGGACGCGACTTGGACACATCCCGAGACGCGCGCTCAGGGGAGCCGCCGCACTCGCTCGCACCCTCGCACCAACAACTTTCGCCACTCGGGCACTGCGCAGCACTCACCTTGATCTCGTCCACGGTCTCGTCGACCTTCTTCACGGCCGCGTCCTTGATCTTCCCGGGCGTGGCCTTGATCTCGTCGACCGTATCCTCCACCCTCTGGACGGCCGCATCCTTGATCTTGCCGGGCGTCGCCTTGATCTCGTCGACAGTGTCCTCGACCTTCTTGACGGCCGCATTCTTCGCGGCGTTGACCGGCCCGGCGAATATCAACCTGCTGGCGCCCCCGAGCAGGTCGTCGCGGGAGGCACCCGCGAACGCCGCGGCGCCGATGGCCGCACCCAGCACTGCGGGGGGGACGGCGGGGGGGAGGTCGGTGTCCGATAAAAAGTCGGTGGCCACGTCGACGTATCCGCCGGCGAGGGTGCCGTAGATGGCACCGCCGAGGGCGGCGGCGACGGCGTCCTCGGGCCGGGGGGGTGGCTTGGTCTTGGGGGGGGCGGGCTTCTTCTCCCCGCCGAACAATGAGGGTAGCTTGGGGAGGGAGGGGATCTCGGGCATCGAGGGGAGGTCGATGATGGATTGGGAGACGTCCTCGCTCAGATCCTTGGCAGGGGGAGGAGAGGGAGGAGGGGTGCTGGTAGCGGCGGCCTTGGGGGGCTCCTCCTTCTTGGCCACGGGCTGGGGCTTGGGCTCCGGCTTCGGAGCAGGCTTGGGCGCGGGCTTGGGAGCCGGCGGCTTGGGAGCGGGCTTGGGCTCGGGCGTCGGGGCGGGCTTTGGCTCCGGCGTAGGGGCCACCTGGTCGCTGAAGCCCGGGATGATGAGTCCGGTGCTGCTCGCCTCGGTGAAGATTCCCCCCTCTTCCTCCTCCTCGGCGGGCTCCTCCTCCTTCTCTGGCTGCTCCTCGGCCTTGGAACCCCCCTCGGCATCGTCGCCCTCGGCGGCCATTCGCAGGCACGAGCCGCGGGCGCAGGAGGACGAGGAGGGTTGCCATGCGGCCGCCACGTCCGACACCAAGGATTTGGGGTTGGACGTCACTACCGAAGCCGCCGTCGTCGAGGTGCGAGGGGCGGAGAAGCCGTCGACGCCCCCGGCGAGGAGGAGGGCGCACAGCGCGGCGACGCAGGCGATCGACGGCCTCATCTCTCTTTTCTTTTCGGCACGGTTGATTGGCTATCCGAGCCTGCGCCTTTGTGCTCCACCGGCGGACGGGGGCGTCGGCGCTATCCCCGCGACGGGGAGTACGCTCGAGACTAACGGCCGCTTCTTCCCTCGAGCCTCGAGGACTGCGGGATTATGGGAGGCAGGACTGCGCTGCCGCCGAAGAAGTCTGCGGTCTACGGAGCCAAAAGCACGCGAAGCAAGCGATCAACGGGAGGCGCGAGGAGGCGCGAGGTCACCCGTGATGCGTGTTGATGGCGGGAAGCGATGTCAATTGAACAAAAACATCATCGCCATATCTTTCTTCAATATGTAGGAATCAATATTGTAGTGGACAAAAAGGATACTTTGGCGATGCTGTGGTGTCTTCGATCTTCCCTCTCATCTCGCCTCGCACGCCGTCTGCTCGCTCCGCGTCGTCATCCATCGGCGTCATCATCGGCTGTCGTCATCGAGGGGGTTGGCTCCGGCCGCAGGCCGGCACTGCTCTCGCTCGCTCTGGTCTGCTCGTGCTATCTATCTCTACCAGCAACTACCAGCACGCTACAATACAAGCTGCCGGCCTCCATCGCTCGCTCGACATCTGGGCAACGCAACACAGATCGAGTGGATCGAGCGAGTGGTATGGTACCATAGGTACATAGTGCCCCTGCCTACCGACCGCACATCTCTCGACGAGCGCGCGTGTCAGCTGATTTAGACTCGTTGGGCATACGGTATGGCATGCGATGGGACAAGTCACCCATCGGAGGGTGCAACGTGCAACACGTCGAGGCGTTGATACCCGTGGTCTTGCCGTGGTGTACCGTACCTCTAGAGGCAAGGTGCAGCCGCAGGGTGTCATGCAAAAAAATGCATCACGATTGCATCGCCTTTCCACAACAGTGCATGACTGCCGGTTCGGGGAAGGTCGATTCGTGGGGCGTCGCATCATAATATAGTTATTGTAGGACAATGGATGGGGCGTCCTCGGAAAGTAAAGTGGGAGGTTGGATTGTGGAAAAGACAAGGTCATGAGAGACATTTCGGCGCCGGCTTCGATGGCGGGCTGATAGGCAATACGAGATAGACACTCTCCCCATCTGATTGATGCTGTCAAGTGTCGAGACAAAGATGCGGTATTTGGCACAACAAGAATGCGCCTTGGATGGAGATGGTATTGTTTGACTCGATTCTCACGAAAGGAATTCTTTCACTCTCCCTTGAGCTCTTCTTGCTGATCATGCGCGATAGTTCCATTGCATAGGTATCTCCATTCTCCGTGCACCGTACCTATCTGCAACAACAGCTCTGATGGTAAATTGTGTGGCGAAACACTGATCATCCATTCCAAATCTACAGCACCTAACACTTATCAGTTAGCGTTCAGATCAGCCATTGATTCATTTCATGAACAGTTATATGATTATATTGCATTATACTACAGTGAACGTGGTGATCTCCTGATTGTTCGTGTACTTCACGGAGGTATTCGCCACGCCGTACCCCGCGCGCGATAGCATGGCCCTGACCGTCTTCAGCGCGAAGTCGTTCGTCAGCGGCGCCTTCTTAAGCTGGAGCGACTGGCCCGACCACAATGTAGCCGGGGACGTGAACGTGATGGTGAACTGCATCGATCCGTCGTTGTTCGGAACGGCCGAGGCGTCGCCGGACCACGCGAAGCCGTTGACGAGGAACAGAGCCACCAGCTGTTTCATTGCCGGCAAAACTGTGGCGACCGAGTCAGGCCCGCCGCCTCGCGGCGCGATCTTCGGTATGGCGGAGGCCGTATCCCCGAACTTTTCGTCCAACTTATCGAGGATGGCATTCCCCACCAGCTCCGTGTGCCTCCTTGCCAGATCGGCATTCTTCAGCGCGGGGTCCCTCCGTATCACGACCTTCTCGAACCTCTGGGGCTGGTCCTCTCCCACCTCCACAGGCTGCTGCTCCTCGAACACCGCGTTGGGATTCGTCACCTCCCTCGCTATCGTGGCGTACTGGGCGAAGGATATGAAGTCGAAGTAGTTGGGGTCGGCAAGGTCTCCCTGCACCATCGCGCCGGCGCCCAGCGAGTCGGCGTAGGGCTTGTACTCCGCCTGCCGGATCAGGAAGAAGTCCCGCTGGAACTGGTCCATCGCCACCACGTCGATCTCGTCCACGGCATTGTACGACGATCGCATGAGGAGGACGGCGAAGTCGAGGCTCATGCGCGTTCGTAGGACCTTGGCGGGCTTGGGGCGGAGGGCGCGCTCGGCGCGGGCGGCGAAGTCGTTGGCCGCCTCGGACGTGAGGGGCGGGGCGGCCGCGGCAGAGGGCGGTCGCGACAGGAGCGCCGAGGCGCCCGCGGTCGAGGCGAGCGTCATGGACGAGATCCATTCCCTCCTGGTGGATGCGTCGAGCTGAATCGCATTTCGACCTCCCGTTCGTCTCTCCTCGTCCGGCTTCTCGGCTTCATCGCGCGTCGCGAAGAGGACTGTGTTCCCCGACAGCGCGCTCGACGCTGGCAAGGCCGACGGCGAAAAGGCTGCGGCGCCGCCGCATGCCGTCGACAGAATCAAAGCCGAGGCAGTGACACGGCGGATCATCCTTCCCTAGGGCTCGATGATGAAGCCCACTACCATCAGCGGCGTGGCCATGGTCGTCCCGTCTCCTAAAATGAACACAGCACTCAGCGCTTCTTTGCTAGCGTGCCGATCGACCCTTGGATCGACGTGCACTTTTTGGGGGCACTCGCTCACTGAGTCATTGTTTTTCCCGATATGGGCGGGAATTTGGCGATTGGAGGCTCTATCGCCAATGGCGTACTCGGGACTCACTCAATTTCAGGGGACTCGAGCGTGTTCAGTTGAAGCAAATCCAAACAAATTAATAGAAGTAACTAAATGTATTAATAGTGATATTATAATAATAGACTTCTTCGTATGTTAATAATAAAATAGATAAATGTATCTCACTGAAGTACAAATCTAATCTTACTTAGTGCTAATAACCGGGCAAACGTACGCCACCATGAGAGCAAAAGGCAACGCCGCCTCCGCCATATCCACTCTTTTGTCAACAACACCAACGCCGCAACCATGATGAAGTCCGTGTGCCTTATGACCCTGGCGGCCTCCGCCGCCGCCTTCGCTCCTGCCCCCATGGTGAGTCGCCGTGTGCGGCATCGCCGCCGTCGTGGAAACGAGTCCGCGAAGACGCCGAAACCATCGGCGTCCGCTTGCCTCGGCCTCGACGGCGGTGGCCCTCGCTCCCGTCGTTCCTCCATCCCTCGTTGCAGCCGAAGTTTGTCTAACCTCGAATTGAACCCCTCTCGGTCGATAGGGACGCTCCTCTGTTGCCCTCAACGAGATGTCCAAGTCCATCCCCTTCCTTGAGGTCCCCGAGAAGCTCGACGGATCCATGGTCGGAGACATGGGCTTCGACCCCATGGGCCTTTCGGACATCCAGACCGACCTGCGTTACGCTCGCTGGGCCGAGCTCAAGCACGGCCGCGTCTGCATGCTCGCCGTCCTCGGCATGGTGTGGCAGGAGTACCTCCCCCACCTCCCCGGTGATGCCTACGCCACCACCGACCCCTTCGCGGCTATCACCTCCGTCGGGTTCGGATCCAACATCCAGACCCTCGTCGGAATCGGCTGCATCGAGCTCGCCAACTGGAACGAGACCTTCAACGGCGACAGCAGGCCCGGAGTTGTCGATGGATTCGTCCCCCGTTGGTGGGACAAGCAGTCCGAGGTTGAGCAGACCAGGCTCTACACTTCGGAGATCGTCCATTGCCGTCTTGCCATGATTGCCTTCATTGGAGCCTCCCACCAGACCTTCCTCCTCAACAAGCCTCTCTTCGACCTCTCCGGGCAGATCTGGAGTTAAGCTGTGGGCTTTCCATTCGAAATAAATATATCGAAATGGTCAGCTTAATCTCTGTCCACACATCTTGTGGCACCTCTCGCAGCCGTGCCTGCTCCGGTATGTTTTGAACAGTCATGGCTGGAGCATCCACTGGTGTTGAGAAATGAACATAGCTTTCGCGACTATCATTTCACCTTCAATTGGCGCAAGGAGGGGAACATGCGGTAGCAGAGACAACTTTGTCGAACGCCAAGCCTTTGGTATCCTTCACAATACCAATGCAAAAACAGTTAAATAGACCAGTAGGAACACGAATTACTGCTTATGATTTGAAGGTATTGTCCTCACAACTTGGTCACTTTTCAGGCAAGTGGTATGGAATTGTATGCGGCATGCCGTCCCTCCCTGTGCAGGCATCCAGCGATGCAGCGCATGTGATGAATGAGTTTATCACTCATTTGGTCTTGCAACCAACCCCCCTTTTTACATTGCCTGTACAATATGGACGTAGTGAACACTGCACCACACATAACTGCCTTTCATGTCAAAAATGTTGGGGTTCTTGTTCCTCTAGAATGAAGATCACTATGATCTCAGACTTCAGTCTCACTCCTAGAGTGTCCATTTGAACCATGTCATGTGGTGATGGGAATGTCATGCAAGTTGGTCTCACATCCAAGGACCCTCTATCTTATCAACACAGCACCTCATCTATTTGACATGTAAGTCAATGAATGAACATCATCATTTATGCTACATCTCAGACTTCAGTCTTGTTCCTGGAATGTCCTTCTGAACCATGTCATGTGGTGCATTAGAGATGTGCACCTATGTATCCACATTTGAAATAATTGAAAACGTTTTCGATGCATTCTGATTTCAAATCGAATTCGAAATCAAGCACCGTACTATAATAAATTACTGAAGTATTATCAAAATTTTGAAAACATGCCTCACCAATTCTCAGTTATGCTTATGCTTATGCTTATGCTTCTGCAGTTATTACCATTTGAAATTTCAAGCTAGTGCAGGTACCGGTGAAGCTAGCTAAAATCTTTACTTAGCAGAATGGCACATCTAATCAACACTGAACCACATTGTGAATGCTCTTGTTCCTACAAATGGACATCATGATATGTGCTGCACCTCAAATGGGTTGAAATAACATTGAAACTTATTGAATCCCTATCTAAGTCCATGTGGGTATCGGCTGCCTTTGTTCTCAAGGTCATCGAAAACTGTATCTTCAGTCTCTACAGAGTAGTCTCATCTTAGATAATCAACTCGAAACTAAAGCTATAGTGTACTCTTTGATGATGATTTACAGTTGTATTTTGTATTGATAACATTCATATTCAGAATCAGAAGGGCACATATTATGAAAGACAAAGACAGTGATATGACAGTGTTGAGTAGGAAATCTATATACATACTTCTGTCAAGCAAGGTCTGAGAGCATGTTCACAGTGATTGCATAACTCATCCAGCATGAGATGACCTCTCCTTTTGGATGGATCCTTTGGGAGGATGTTGATGTTGATTTCAACATGTGTTGAGCCAACCCTAACCCTAAGTGGATCTAGTTCAACTTCAACTTCAACATGCCTCAAAATAATTCAACTGGAGTTGTCTTTTATCCCTGCGAGCACCCGAGAGTCCTGTGGAGCTGAACCATATGATACACCTGTATGTATCAGCTCAATCGTTGTTGTCCCTGTGCCGGTGCCTGTGTAGCCTACTGTAGCCAACGACAGCCTCCTGTAGTCAGGTGGGTGGAGTGCAGTGGAGCTCCCCTCACCCTCATAGTTTTTGGTCCTAGCCACCTCCAATGGGATGGTGCAATATCGCACTCACTGATGAAGACCCTTGTGTCTGATCTTTGGATTGAGGTCAGCCAAACACTTCTCCTATGGCTATGAGAGGAACAGTACATTTTATGTTTATGTTCTGTGAGCAGGCTGGATCCTCCTCCACTCATTGGCGTGGATGATGTGATGTCCTCATCCAGTCCAGTGCTTCCGTGGCTATTGTCACCACTAATGGTGCTTCCGTCCATTTCTCCCCCCAACCTCTGTCAACCCGAGTTGCCCAGGGAGCTGCCCCAATAGTCCACCGTCCTTCTGTTGTCTCCCCCGCCACTAAAACTGAACAACAACAACAACAACAACAACAACAACAACAACAACAACAACAACAACAACAA
>JALLBE010001150.1:0-11557 GCA_036939795.1 Thalassiosira mediterranea | reverse complement strand
AGGAGGGCAACGCCCTTTTTAAATCGAAAATCCGCCCACTAACTGCAAATGGCTACCCGAGGATGAGGATCTTCTATCTTCTACGTGTCACATACTAAGTCCTACGTTTGGTAAATAATTTTTGATGACGCCGCTCAGACGCCGCTGCTGAGCTGATAGTGCCGACGGCAGTCCTTCGCTCATTTCCACCCTGACCGCCTCCGTCGCCGACGCCCCCAGTATCATGCCTCCGTCGCTCTGCCTGAGACTGGCACTCACGTTGGCCACCGCCGCATCCGCGTTCCAACCGATCGTCCGCTCCGGCGCGGCCTCCCCCCCCGTCGCCTTCGCCTCCTCCTCGTCGCGCGTCCTCCGCACCCACACCTCCCTCGCGATGACCACCACCAGCAACGGCCCCTTCCCCGAACTCACCGTCTTCGACCTCGACGCGTGCTTCTGGGATCAGGAGATGTACACGCTCTCCAAAATTCCGGACGAATCCTGCGTCGTTAGGGGAGATCTGCACGGCCGCGGCGAGGGCGTCGTCGGCGTCATGTCCGGCCGGTCCAAAATTTCGCTCCACGGGGGATCTCTGATGGCGCTGCAGGCGCACGCCGACGGGAAGTACCCGGGTATGAGGGTGTGCTTCGCCTCCTCGGCGGACACGCCGCTGGCTGAGAGGATCGGGAGGGCCGCCCTCAAATTGTTGGAGGTCGTGCCCGGCACGACGGTGTGGGATCTGGTCGTGGGGAGGGATTGGGAGGGCGAGGACGTCAATCAGATAGGGAGGCAGCCGCCGCTCAGCTCGAATAAGAGGGCGACTCACTTTCCGATTTTGAGGGAGCTCACGAGAGTCCGCTACGATAGGATGCTCTTCTTCGATGGTGAGCGATAGTTGTCGAATACATGTGTGTATGTACCTATGTTTTGCGTTGGATTCTGATGACTGATGATGTGCCAATGTTTCCCTCCTGTGTCAAGACTGTCAATGGGGAGACCACTGTGGGCAGGTTGAAAGGTGAGACAATCTGAGGTGACAATTTCAATAGCATTCACTTCATGCTCAGAGTTTCATTCATAACTTCGCCGCTTGTTCACGCCAGGGCCTGCAAGGAGGGTCGGACGGGACACGGTCCGGTGACGATTCGCACGCCCTACGGGTTGGGCGTCGATGAGTGGGCGGCCGGTTTGGAGAAGTATGCGAAGGCGTACCAGGCGCTGGATGGGGCCGACAATTACGACATCAAAAAGTGATACGTACCTATGGAGACTGAAGTGACTCAGAGTTCGGAAGCGCTGAGCTTTGGTTGCCGTAATGAATGACAGTAGTGGTTGTAAGCATGCATTGGTTGTCGTTCTCTCCTCGAGCTGTGGTTCATTGCGCTTTCCTACTTGGCTAGTACGGACCAACTCATGGACCTCAGACTGAACTTAATCTAAAACTTAGGTGGAAGTGGTGTCTAAAATATGTTACTTCCTCCTCGTCGCGCGTCCTCCGCACCCACACCTCCCTCGCGATGACCACCACCAGCAACGGCCCCTTCCCCGAACTCACCGTCTTCGACCTCGACGCGTGCTTCTGGGATCAGGAGATGTACACGCTCTCCAAAATTCCGGACGAATCCTGCGTCGTTAGGGGAGATCTGCACGGCCGCGGCGAGGGCGTCGTCGGCGTCATGTCCGGCCGGTCCAAAATTTCGCTCCACGGGGGATCTCTGATGGCGCTGCAGGCGCACGCCGACGGGAAGTACCCGGGTATGAGGGTGTGCTTCGCCTCCTCGGCGGACACGCCGCTGGCTGAGAGGATCGGGAGGGCCGCCCTCAAATTGTTGGAGGTCGTGCCCGGCACGACGGTGTGGGATCTGGTCGTGGGGAGGGATTGGGAGGGCGAGGACGTCAATCAGATAGGGAGGCAGCCGCCGCTCAGCTCGAATAAGAGGGCGACTCACTTTCCGATTTTGAGGGAGCTCACGAGAGTCCGCTACGATAGGATGCTCTTCTTCGATGGTGAGCGATAGTTGTCGAATACATGTGTGTATGTACCTATGTTTTGCGTTGGATTCTGATGACTGATGATGTGCCAATGTTTCCCTCCTGTGTCAAGACTGTCAATGGGGAGACCACTGTGGGCAGGTTGAAAGGTGAGACAATCTGAGGTGACAATTTCAATAGCATTCACTTCATGCTCAGAGTTTCATTCATAACTTCGCCGCTTGTTCACGCCAGGGCCTGCAAGGAGGGTCGGACGGGACACGGTCCGGTGACGATTCGCACGCCCTACGGGTTGGGCGTCGATGAGTGGGCGGCCGGTTTGGAGAAGTATGCGAAGGCGTACCAGGCGCTGGATGGGGCCGACAATTACGACATCAAAAAGTGATACGTACCTATGGAGACTGAAGTGACTCAGAGTTCGGAAGCGCTGAGCTTTGGTTGCCGTAATGAATGACAGTAGTGGTTGTAAGCATGCATTGGTTGTCGTTCTCTCCTCGAGCTGTGGTTCATTGCGCTTTCCTACTTGGCTAGTACGGACCAACTCATGGACCTCAGACTGAACTTAATCTAAAACTTAGGTGGAAGTGGTGTCTAAAATATGTTACTCCAGTACACCCGTTCCCATTGCAACGAAGCCTGAGGTCAGGTGAAGTTTACGAACGCGGAAATAGAGTCTATCGTCGCTTCTTGAACGAGAGGGATGGAGCGGATAGCGGTTTGCTTTGGCCTCTCGAGGTGAAGCCTTTCGCTGAGCCTCCCATCATGGCCAGCATTGCTGCCTTTTTCTTCTCCAATTCTGCCAGTTCCGCCTTTATCCGTTCGGCTTCAGATGCATAGGTGCTACTGCTCTTCAACCCAGAATCTTTGCTGCTCGGAGTTTTCTTATGCGAAGCAAGAGGGTCAGGCATTCCGTTTCGTAAGTGTTCGGGGATATCAACGACTCTGTGCTTTTTGGCGTTTGCATCCTCCTGCGCTGATTCGTCAAAAGTCCTGGCTTTGAAGTTGACGAAGCCACCTTTCTTCCCTTCCTGACCCTGACACTCCAGAGTTTCGTATTTACTAAGCACAGAGGAAGCTTTCACAAACCCCTTCTTCGGCACTGAGTCTGACGGTCGCTCATCCTCTCCCACATGGCTTGTAATCCCAAGAAGTCCGTCATCCCCGCCTAGGAAATCATCTTTTCCATAATCGTCGAGGCTTTCTTCATCATCCAGTGGATTGTGGTGGTAAATTTTCTCCTCTTTCTGATAATCTTGCTTTCCGGCGCGCATCAGACGATGTGAGTTCACAACAGCTGTCATGCACTCTGCAGCTTGAATGTCTCTTTCGACCCGTTTCGGATTGATACAATAGTCGCAGGTATTCTTGCAGACAGCGTTTGCATCAATATGCTCTCCAAAATGACCCAGAACGTACTGGCGCTTACACCGTGGCTGGGTGCAATACTCTACCATCTTTTCAAGCTCGACCAGACCGCGATCCAGTTGTTGCAAAGCAGAGCCATTTTGTCTTCCCTTCTTCTTCGCTGCATTTTCAGCATTCTTCTTCATAATGAAAGCAAACTTGGACGCTTCATCTTTGGAATAGTAAAGGATTGATACAGATTTCTTTCCATCCCTTCCTCCACGACCAGACTCTTGGTAAAAACCGTCAAGGCTCTTTGCCATTGCCCAGTGAATGACATACCTGACATGTGGAAGGTCAATCCCCATTCCGAAAGCAACTGTGGCCACGGCAATGCTTGCTGTGCCATCGGTCCACTTTCGCTGTGTCTCCTCGCGTTCAGCATCCTTCAATCCAGCATGGTAAGGCAAACAAGCTAAACCCGTGGCCTGGATGATAGCATGTCAGAGAATCTCTGCGATATGAGAGCACATACCTATGAAGAAGAACAGACACTCACTTTGGATATTTGTGTGGCCAATGATTGACAGTCATCACGTTTGTGGACATATACGATGCCACTGCAGGGTTGATCAGCCTTTTTGGCTTCTTCGTGCTGCTCTCTCACCACAGCCACCAGGTCTGCCAAGGCACCCTGAGGGTTTGTCACATTCAGCGAGTCTTTGAAACGGACCTCGTATGATATGTTGGGACGATTGAACGTCCCCATGATGCATGGCACATTCTTGTCTAGGCGGAGAATGTCACGCAAATCTTGGACAACTTTGGCCGTCGCCGTACCAGTGCACGCCATGACCGGAACATCTGGAAATTCCTCTCGCGCCCAGGACAACTTTCGGAACGCCGGTCTGAAGTCGTGACCCCACGAACTGCAGCAGTGGGCCTCGTCAATGGCAATCATATACAGCCGGTTTGATTCGTAGAGTTTGTGCAAAACGGAGCGGAAGTTGGCCGTCTCTATGAGCTCAGGGGTACAGTAGAGGATCTGGATTGGAGTCAATCCAGAACCTGCTCCATTACCAATCCTCTCCTTGCGCCTGTCCTTTTTGTCAGTCTGCAAACGATCAAATATTTCCCGTTTCGTCTTCGCGCTCTGGCTGCTGCTCAAACACGCTGCCGTTCGAACTCCCCTTCTGTGCAGATTGTCCACTTGATCTGTCATGAGAGCGATGAGCGGGCAGATTACGATCGTCACGCTTGAATTCTCGGCCCGGACGTTTGCGCCGTTGTTCCCGCCTGCCAACGCTGGTAACTGGTAACACATGCTCTTCCCCCCGCCGGTCGCCATGATGACGATCTGGCTGCTCCGCTGTAGGGCGCCCTTCACGGCCCTCTCTTGCAGCGGTCTGAGGGAGTCGTGTCCGAATGTTCGTTTCAGGATCGTATTGGCTCGCTGCATGAGTTCTTCCACTGATGCATTGGGCTGGTTGCGCTGATTGTAAAAGTCTACCATGCGAGGTTGTTCTCCGCGATAGGCCTTATTGCCTTCTTTCGAACCACTGGAATGGGCGTGATCAGTGCTGGCTGGTTTGTCAGATTGCCTGGATTTTTCGCTGCACCTATCATCGTCAAAAGCTTTCCTTTTCTTCTTTAGCTTCGACTCTCTTCTCTTCCTCGTTTCGTCGTTTGAATCCTCCAACTTGCCTACGCGATCAGTTTTCAGCGGCAACCTCTTTCTCGGCGCAGGATCCTCAATAAAAACATCCTCGTCAACTCCCCTGGTTCTTTCCGTCTTGCCCTTCCTTCGAACAACAGCGTCATTGGTTGTGCATCCCGACGATGAAGCCTCATTCGACGCCATCCCTTCCGCCGCAGTCTCCTCCAACCTTCGTCTCTGCCTTCTGCGGTTCGATTCCATCTCTCCGCGCCCATCGTTGAATACGGCACGCTTTGCCCCCTCGCGCCCACGGGTCGTCTCTGTGGGCCCAGGCGAACAGATCTCCGTCAGGTCGACGATCGCTGGCGGGGGCGGCCGTGCCGCCGCCGTTCCAGCCCCACCCGGACGATCAGTGCCACACGCGTGGCACCGGACCGAGCGATCGTTGAGGTTGGCGTAGGTGCAGAGATGGCAGTGCCATGTCATTGCTCGGCGCGGCAGCTCTCGTACTCGAGAGCCGAGAGGGTGCGGAGCGTGGAGCCGCGAAATGGCAAATGGCACATTTGTAAAATCTTTCTAATCACTTTTGAAATAATTGAAAGTGCGTTCACATCATTGTTGAATCAGTTTTGAGCTACCTACATATTCCTTGCGATTCCAAAAAATAATGCTTGCATTGGCTTGCATCAAAATCTACATTGGTTTCTAATAGGGGAGACTGTGGGACTATGTGGGTCCATGGCTGGACAGGAGACCCCACAGACTAATGAATATATTGTCCCATATGAGGAGCTACACCACAGGGGTCAACAGAACACCACAGCCACAGGCTCTCAGTGCCGACTCAGTCTCATTGCAATCAAACTGTGACTGTGAGGACAAGTAGAAGTAGAACTAGCACTAGCACTAGCACACACACTTATTCTGTTTGTCAACCGGCGATTTCAATCTTCAATGGATATCCTTACAAAAGTTGATTTTGATCACCCCAATAAATCACTCAGCCAATGTAGGACTGTTTGACAATAACATCAGAGTCAGAGTTGGTTCCTGCGAAAACATCCACAACTAGTATACAAATAAACATCAATGTTAGGAGACAATACCTGAGCCAGCCTGAGCAAGAGCATGAAGTATCTGAATATGTTTCCCACCAATACCAGATTGATCATTGGGAAGGCCAATGCACATGGGTACAAACTGGACATAAGCCTAAGCCATACCTATACCTCATTCTCATGCCAGTACATAACATAACATTTGAGATAAATTGCGCACAAGTCACACTCGACCTATTCAGGTCGAATCGCCGAAATACACCAACCATTATTCTGGTTCAACCTCACACCACTCGGTGTGACCAACGGGTGTCTGTCCGTCACTCAGAGTGGTGTGGTTCAACCTCCCTGTGATGTACCAAGCAATTGGGGACCCTTCCCATGGTAGTCGGGGCATGTACTTCAGCAGTCATACTAAAAACGTGCTCAGATTTAGACACTTGTCATGCTTTGAATAAAAGTTATGCTTTATTGTTCCCCACAGAAATGCTTATGCGTTTCTCAGCGAACAATGAGCCCTACATACTATCGACCAATGAGCAAAGAAGAGTTTGATGTTTCCCACGTGCCAAAACCCCTCCTCGCCAATATGAGCTAATGCCAAGCTTCCAAGGATACACTGAACAAATAAATACGGATGCTAGGTAGCTTGCCTTTTGATTTCAACTCTGATACCAACTCAGGCAGCGGGCAAACCGACTACACCAACTCAACATCCTTTGCATCTGAAGAGGTCTTCGACTTCCTTCTCCTTCTCTTTTTCTCGCTGCCCACCTGGGCCCCGCCTACATAATCGCCGTCACCATCTGCCTCGCCTCCCCCAGCGCCTGGGCAGCACCCACACATCTTGCGGTAGCACATGACGAGAATCTCGGGATAGCAACAACAGCACAGCAAGGTCATGAATGACAATATGCCGATGCTGACGTAGGTGATGATTTGATCTGCGGTGTACTTCTCGGGGTCACCCTCGATCCACATGCCCCCATTATTGCTACGGGACACCGCGTCATCGCAGCCACCCTCCTGGTTGCAGCCATAGACGACGTCATCGCTCGGGGCGGTCCATGAACCGTCCCACTTTCCCGTCCAGCCACCGTCCTCCTCCTCCAGCCGTCGCGAAGCCTGCCCCGCTGCCGCTGAGTGAAAGATGCAGGCGAGGGAGACGACGGCGGCGAAATGGAGCTTGGATCCGCTGCCCCCGAGCAGCGGGCGGAAGGGCCCCGAGGGTTCGAGCGACCGGAACGATTTGAACGGGGACGGGCGCGGCACGGCAGGCGAGACGGACGACGGCTGAGCATCAATGGAGGGGCCGTCCGACGACGGCGAGGCGCCCTGCGGCTGCGCCGATGGCGCGTCCAAGTCGGCGATGGATGCCGACGACGGCCGCGACGCCAATGACGCGAGGGAGGACATCGAGGAGACTCTCCCCAGTCGCGAGTTGGCGTCAACGACGCCATCCATCGCAGCCGTGGCTGTCGCGTCTGGAACTGTCGAGGATACTTGCTCGCCGCTCATGGTGGACACCTTCTGTAGAGGCTAGGGCGGCGTGAGGAGTGCCAAGAGGTAGGATGGAGAGCTCTCTCGGAGAATTGCCTTCGTATTGTCGCGCTTTATCGGCCAGTTTGACTGGATGGGGTCGGTCCGTCCATTCTTTTTTTTCTTTGTTGGGGTTGGTTGGGGGTTGGAGCAAGTTGGGCGGACTTTTCTTTGTTGGCCCTGCGTTTTATTTGTGTGGTGTTGATTGCCACCGACAGCGATTTTTTGGAACATGCTGCCTGCTGAATTCTCACATTTTCCCGCACGGAGATGACCTGAGATCTGAGATGACGCAAATGTTCTGGAGGCCCCGAAAGAATCTGCATCCATACTCTTGGTATGTACCAGTAAAAAATTGTGTCCTGACACCAAAATGGCGGCAACTTTGCTTGCGTACTTTAGATTCGCCAGAAGGAATCACTTAGCACATGTTAAATCAGGAAAGGATGAAGTCGGCTGGCTTTCTTACTGACAGCTTGAACGGAAACAACATTTAAGCTTCTTGAAAGGGGGGTGATCAAGTCGATTATATTTCATATTTACCCAATATTTACCCTCAATTATTAGTGAAATACTGATTTCCTCAGAGTCTCGTGATGAAGCTTGGATTTCCGTTAAATGCCGTTATTCGCACGCAATCACGCATCACGCACACAATCACGCAAAGGGGGAGAGCCAATGACAATCCACCTGCACAATAATTGGCAATGCTGTTCCCCACGAGAGCGAGAGTGACGAGAGCTAGGTAGCAAGTGATAACCGTTGGTCGACGGAATCTTCGTTGGCACCCTCCAACCTCCCTCGCGGTGCCTGCTTTCAGCTTTGCTCATTTCCGCTACAATACGATACATAGACCGCTATCCCCGCCCAACGACGGCAACATTAGCACCTATACTCTCCTAATCATGTCCCAGACCGCAACCATGACCGAAGCCGCGCCGCAGACTTCTCCCGCCAGCGAGCAGAGCAAGCTTCCCTTCCTCTTTTCCATCGAGCAGAAGAACGAAACTGCTTTCAGTGAGTTTCGGAACGTTCGATGACGATTCTATCGACGATGCATATGCTGTCGACTTCTTGCCTGACTGCCGCGGACGCGACTTCTGGCGTTGGCTCTTGGTGTCATGGGATAGGATAGGTTCTACCCACGTTGGGCTGATCATATGTTATGCAACAAGCCCGTTTGACGCATCCATGCACCCTGCCAAATGATGGATCTCTTTGAAAGCCAGGGGTAATACTAACGGCGACATAACATTGTGCGATATCAGTCCTGCACCGTGTGCCCATTTTCCTTTTCGTGCTTCGGCGCAATTTTGCAACACAACTTACGAATTTATTCGCCCCCATTCAGAAATCAAGCAAATAGCGACCGGCGTGCACTTTGTGTCGCTTATCGCTCTGGGCTTCATGTACCTGATGGAGCACGCTCAGACCCGCAACATGTTCATTGTTGCCTCGACGTCGTTCGTCCTGGCCATGTTCATTCCACCAACGGGAATGATTAAGCCCGATGATACGCCGGAGTACGCCAAAAACAGCATGAGCTACATACCGCAACACGATGGCACTGTGGGACCCATCATGCCAGAGACAAAAAGGAAGAATAAAAAGGAATCTTCCAAGGGTTCGAGGAAGAAGAAAAACTGAGGTTGCATGAGGCCAAAAATTGCTCCAGAGAAGAAAACGAACGACATGCAGCGAAAGGGGAGGTGGTTGCATTTACGCTTGGAGGAGAGCAGCTGAAAGCGGTCAACCTACCTATCTCATTTTTGCGCACACTCAAAGGGAGTGGAATTGAATACATTAATTTTATAATATGTGTCAGCAGTGCACACTGTAGCCAATTACAACGTGAAGCGAGGAAATTGTAACCACTCACGGACACGAGGCAGCAACATGATTGTGCAGCCATCAGGCCTGCAGACGAATGCTGGAATGAGCGACTTTGCATTTATTAGTGATCATCTTTCACTTGCACCTATGATGGGGTGCATGGATTGGTCACTCAACACTGCTCGTAGCCCATCATGGCCAACCTGTCGACTGGATAAGTGTTTAGTAGCACAGATAGACCTGCACTTGTGGTTATTGGTGTTCTAGAGAGGAAGCATCAGCTCTGAAGAAGGACCGTGTGTGTTATCAGCTAATCGTATGAATTAGGAAATAAGCAGTCATTAATACACCATCCCTAGTTGTGAATTGTGGCGACGTAATCATTTCTTTTACAGGGGACATGGGGTATCGGTAAGCCACCAAAGATGTCGCTGGCAGCACTCCAAGAAGGAATCGTACAGATCATCGTGATAAGAGGCACCCCCGTTACAGCTAGGCCCAGTTGTGCAGACTTGAACGCATTCCGGATCGCCACCACTTGTCGAATGAACAACGTACCATTGAAGGTTTTCCTTGGGCTCCATGACGAGCTCATCTGCATTCCCAGACGAGTCCCAACTTCTTGGTTCATCACACTGACTACCCTCTACCCACCAAAGATGACTGTTGCAACAATCGTTGTACGATCCGTAAAGTTCTTGGTGATAAACTGGCAAACCTGCACAATCAGCTCCAAAGCTGCAGTCCTGTACGCACTTTGGGTCTTCGCCTGTTGGATAAACAACATACCATTTGTTGGTGTGTTCAGCTACTTGGTCCAATATATCAACACAAGGATTGAGAGCGAGCGAGTTTGCTTCGGCACCCATGCATTCTACAAAAACGAATTGGAAATTTGTGCGGCAACATTGTTCAAGTGTACTGTGGGTCCATGCTTCTGGAAAAGCCATCATATAGCCTGGTGGCTCTCCATAATTCACACAGTATTTATCATTGTCGTCCCCTGTAAAGATGGACAGATGCAACACAAGGGAAATGAGTATGTAGTTCACAGCAACGTGTCAGTGATCTTAGGCCACGAGTGCACTCACAAACAGGGTAGTATCCCCTTTCAGGCTCGGTACGATAGTCTGCATCATATATATCCATGTAACTTGAACAAGGGTCTTGATGGCTGGGATTACTACATTCGTCAACGTTCCAAGGATAAAAACTCTCGCAGCATTCTATCAAGGTGTTGAACAAATAGCCATCATACCTCTTGTAGAATCTGAATGAGACAAACATTCACAGTGCAAAGTGAGTTGTGACTGAAAGAAATAGCGAGGCAGTACACCTTGATGAAAAGGGAACTCACAGTGGGAAATTGCCATCATTTCTGCAGCCAGGAGTTTCCATATCAAAGGCTGGACAATACCAAAATCACATTGCAGGGTTAATGCGGAAAAGGATTAATCTGTCAATAACTTGATCCAATTCCTCTCACCTGGATACCACTCGCGCTCCCCCAACGAATTTTTACGGCACGATATAAGAGACCACTGGAAATGGTTTTCACAGCATGCTTCGGCACTGGGATGAAGGTAACCATAAGAGGTTCTCTTCATATATGCAGGTTCTCGTCCATCATTTCTGCAAGTAGGCTCTACGTCAGAAAATTCGGGGTACCAAAACTCGAAAAATTCCATTGAAGGCCTCAAAGAATCTGTGGGTGTATATGATGGACTTGCACTAGGGTGTAAAGATGGGGCGGACGACAATGATGGTCCCATGCTAGGATATGTGCTCGGTGAAGTGGATGGTGATGTAGAGGGCGTTGAACTTGGATGCAAAGATGGCAACATAGATGGTTGACTCGAGGGGTTAAGAGATGGCTGACTAGATGGAAAAAAGCTAGGAACACTGGACGGCGAGACGCTTGGTCCAGACGATGGGAGACTTGAGGGTGCAACAGAGGGAGAAACGCTAGGCATACCACTAGGCATTCCAGACAATGACGGGCTAAACGATGGTTGCACACTTGGTTGGGATGAGGGCTGAGAGGTTGGCCAGTGAGAAACAGAAGGCGCCTCACTCGGAACGCCCGACGGCTGGCTCGACGGCAAAGTACTCGGCACACTCGAAGGCGCCCCACTCGGACCAACCGATGGATGGC
>JALLBE010001149.1:0-11602 GCA_036939795.1 Thalassiosira mediterranea | reverse complement strand
ATTTTAGCTAGACCGATTTGAAAATCTGTACGTAGCGTAGGTTCTACCTACATCTGTAACTCAATTGGGAACATTAAACGGAGGCAAGTAAAGGTGTGTCCAGTGTAGCTTTTCTGTCTGCTACGTACAGCCTATGGTACGTTACCCATAGTTACGCGGGAATGACGCCTTCCTCTACAAGTTGCCTCACAATAAAACCTGAGATGAATGTGGGTTTGGTATCATCGGTGCCAATGGTTTTGCCATCTGCTCCCAGAACTTTCAGGTCACTGAGGGAAACCCATTCCCTATCCACAGGCTTCACCCCAAACAAATCCAGGGCCGGAACGTCATCGAGACCCGGCAGATCAGTGGCATCAAACGGGAGATAAATGCCGTGAATCGTATTGCTCACGTTGGAAGTTGATATGTGCGTAAATGTTCGACCATATTTGTCCATGTGAGGATCACGACCACTCTCTTCCATTCTCTTTTCACGACTTAATATCTCCTGGCGCAGTTCCTCCAGCGTTGCAGAGGGCAATGGCAAAGGGCATGGCATCTGGGGAAACATTGTGTAGACTCTTGAAGCTTTTGCAAGTTCTGCTGGATCTGGGGCATCACCAAAGCTCACAAATCGACGATAGCGGGTCTCCGTTCCATCCTCTCCGTTCTCCTTCTTCGCAAAGAGCCCGCTCATCCGCAAGCTACCCTGTATTGCTGCCACGCTACTCGGGTTGTCAACAATTTTCTTGATGACTGTGCTCGTGCTCGGCCGCCATGTACCCGTTTCGTTTTCAACCCTGGCCTCCTTTTGCAGACCATCCCTCAGGGCGTCCCGGATCTTGGATGCATATTCCTCCAGCTCTGGGTCTTCAAAATCATTTCCTTTAAATGCCTGATTTTGAATGTATATCTTTGCATACGTCCACGATGCTTCTCCTTCAGGGAACTCCGGAAATTTTCTAGCCTCGTATGTGATTGGGGGATGGGATAACTCGTACCCTTGGGGGGGCTGCGCCTGAGAGGAAAGCATCCATCGAGTCGCTGGAACTCCAGTGCCCACGCCATACTTGGATGTCCCGTTCGCCGACTTCCGAACAAGGATTTGCGACTCAATCCGACCCGTTTGCTCGTTCTCAACTCGGCGGTAGGCTATGACAAAGAACTCCACTGGCCAGAGGTCCGGATTCTTCTGATAGTCCTTGATGTAATCGTCGTCGGGTATGGGTGGGAATCCATCATTGCTCTTCGTGAGGTCCTGCGGAGACCAAGTGCACTCTGATCTGGCCGCTGACTTAGCCGCAACGCATTTGCTCCGATGCCATGTCCTTGCTCTCAAGTTTGTAGCCCCGAATGGCGCGACGAATGATGCCACACTATGCGAAGATATGATAGCAAACAAGATTATGATGGGGTTTTGTCTTGCGCTCATTTTGCAATTGATCGCCCGTACGGCTGGGAGCGAGTCGACTGCTATTGCGGTTGTTCAATCTATGTTTCGGAGCAACCGATGCCAGCGTAATGGGTAGCGGCGGCCGGAGCATCCGGACCGGACGGAGCCGAGGGTCAGGCCGAGGGTCGGTTGGCTCACTGCTGATATGGTGATCAACTGACGCCTGGCCGGTGGCCGGATCTTTGTGACATAAAGAATCCAGTTCCCTTCAATAATTTTTGGGGTGTGATACTCACGACATTTTTATTTAAAACTAAGTCATATTTTTCTGTGGAATTCCAATCACCTCATGAATACCCTAAACTAATTCCCATTTTCACTCATCCGTCAGAGAGAGGCGATCTCGCGGGGCGACTTCACATCTTTTCTCTTGAGAGGTCCCGCCCCGTCTGCCTGCTTCGCTCCCACCTCCCACCCCGCCCTGCTCCCATCGCTGCTAGCTCCTCTGCTCCATGGCTCTTGCCCCGCCTTATAATTCTGCGTGTCTCGCTCTTCAACTGAACTCGAGCTGCCTAGCGCTGCCATACCATACCTGCCTCAAATAATTGTCGAGTCGGGCGATTCCGTCACCCGGCAAAAACGAGCAGTGAAGATGGTTTCGAAGATCACCGTCGCGAGGTCTTCCCCTCGTCGTTCATCGATACCGCTATTTGTATTGCTCTTGGCACAAATAGTTGGCCTGTCATCGGCCTTTATCAACCCAGCAAGCGTGCTCCCTGCGACAATTACCTCGGCAGAGAGCACACGAAAGATCTCCGAAACATGCACATCAACACAACTATTCAACTCTGTATGTGGAATCGATGAGTTGCCAGTTTTGGCCCAGGCTACAACTTTCTTCGGCATCTACGCGGCCCTGGGAGTAGGAACCGTGGCGGGAACCAAAGTGTTGGACGTGATATCAACCAATGTGCTAGGTTTGGAACGATGGCGCAGCGCCGCGATCGAGACGTTTCTGCCAGTCTCTCTGGGGTTAGTCTTCGTCCTTGCTGGGGCAGGCCATTTCCTCGCGGCAGGTGCATTCCGTAATATATATCCACCACAAGGAACTTGGGGGTTTTGGTATGTGCCTGGATCAGCAGCCTTTCATGTTGCGTGGACGGGTGTAGTGGAAATTTTGGGGGGTCTTGGACTTTGGTTCGGTGTGGTACAGAATTTAGTTGCAAATGAGGAAGAAGAAGCAAGCCTAGCCCTGAGGCTTGTCCAGCCATTGTCTGCATTGACCTTGTTCGCGTTGACCTGCCTGGTGACACCAGCCAACATATACATGTTCACTCATGGGGCGACATTTGGGCCGGACATGCCTCCTCTGGATCTGCAGTTCCACATCATACGGTTTGCCATCCAGGTGCAGCTGCTCTCCTTACTCTTTGTACTTGCAAAGGATTCTTTCTTTTATGCTTGGGGAGATGAGTTGGACTAGAGGTGTTCGGCCGCAATAGTTTTCTTACGACAAAGGATCAATAACTGAACCGGAGACTTGCAACATGGCGCAAATGAAAGTCTCCATGAGTTGGTGTAAACGGTCATTGGTGCCACTGAGAATCTGAGGCCTGCCAAAATAATGCCTCTGGAATCGATTTTCTCTTTCGTCAATGGAAAATCATGATATGGCTGGTGATTTCCAAATGATAAGAAATGAGATAAATATATCATGTCTCTTATATATTTATATGAATATAATGACTGCGATGTGATGTCTAGGTTTCACCTTGGTCATTGTTCGAATCGGGCAATACATCGATGTGCGTTGACACGTCGGTCTTCTTTCTCCTCGTTTTACCCTTCCTCCCCGAAACCGTCGTCACCGGAGTCTTGAGGAAATCGTCTGTTTCCGTGACCGCAGGCTCGAAAACCCCTTTATCTGGCTTAGTTTTTCNCCGGAGTCTTGAGGAAATCGTCTGTTTCCGTGACCGCAGGCTCGAAAACCCCTTTATCTGGCTTAGTTTTTCCAGGCAAGGGTCTCGTACCGAGTTCATACTTGGGAGTGCTATCGTCCTGATGAACGCAGAAGCAATCGTCAGCAACTGGGGCTTTGTCGTCGCCAAATCCAAGAAGGGGGGACTTGGACCGATACGCCAGAGCAAGCCACGTGACGAAGAATTCTATCTCTTTCCTCCTCAGTGGACCGACCAGGCTCGGAGTGCTCAGGATGGCCGTCAAAGCCCTATCCAATGGCTCTAAATCATCGCCTTCTACCTTGTCGTAGTCACGATTCCTCAGTGCAGCCCCGAACGGAGCGAGTCGGCATTGCCTTGCATCTCTGCAGCGGCTATCTGGGGTGCTTTTGACGATTTTCAGTTCCTCCTCCGTCATTTCTGATTCTATCTGTCCCTCCTCGAGCAGTGGCTCCCAATTATCGCCGGATTGGACCCACCATTCCGCCCATCGCCAGGCCCAACCCAATGTGCGCAAGATGTTCACGGCGGAATGGAACAATTTGGCCGCGTGACTCCAAGAGATCGGGATGGACCACTTCAACATCTTGCTGGAGAAGCGTTGGAGCTCGATCTCTCGCATATCCTCCAGCCGAGCGCGTAAGACACACGTGAATTCTTCGTGTTTGAAGCATTTAACGGTACAATCCTCGGCCCTCACTTCCAGACCTGCCTGGCGTGCGCAGGTAACATGAAATTTACACTTGATTCTGGCCTCGCCGGGAGCGATGCAGCCCTTTTTGGCACAGTCAACCTTTGCACCTGATTTCAGACCGCAAAGTAAACATCGATGTTGGTGACTGACGTGGTCTTTGCCGTTAGCCATGGTACTTTGGGAGGCATCAATGACAATGTCTTGGTCATCCCCATCGACGATAGTATCACAAATAGGATTCCACCTGCGATTCGCACAGATGAAGCAAAACGATTAAGGTAGGGGGTGAGTATCTTGGCATGAGCAACATGTTTCAGAGAGGAAATAGTTACTTACAGCCCACACAGTGCATGGCAGAATTTGTTCTTTCCGAACGTTGACCGTAGGAATCCTTTTCGGTTATCCTTCCATTTCTTCATCGACACTGGTTTGGCACGCGTTCTCAACAGGGCCCCGCCACCTTGGTTGGGATGATTGCACATATGACAGTATGGTTCTTGGTAATGTTTGTCGTGTTCATTTTCTTCAACAAACCTACAGGTGAGGCACATCGAACGATCTCCCCTCGCCGGGTCTACGCAATCGGCGTGGGAAAAGACACCGCATTTGTCACAGCGTTTATCGACGGCGGGATCCGCGGGCAATTCACACACACTACATGTAGCCCCATCCAGACTGGGCATCACTTTTTCCAAGAACTCCTCCAGGTTCTCCTTATCGGACAACCATTCCTTCCTCTCGTTGCCAGTCATTTTTGTGAACGGCTTCGGGGGGATGGGCTCCGGAGGGTAAGACTCTGCTACCGCAACCAACTGCTCGCAAGTCAGGCTGCCCTCTCGAATGGATTCGGGATCAATCTCGGAGTGCTTNTGCTACCGCAACCAACTGCTCGCAAGTCAGGCTGCCCTCTCGAATGGATTCGGGATCAATCTCGGAGTGCTTAGGACAGGCGAGCGTCCACGGCGGGTGGTCTATCGTCTCTGGGTCGAAGAAGCCCTCGCCGTTCTCGCCATGCTGGACAGAGCACTTCCCGTGCAACCTCGCGCACGTCAGGTGCAACCACTTCCCGCACCCCTCCTCGCGACACTGGTGGAGAGCTCCGATGCCGCTCTTGCACAACATGCACGTCGCGCCCTGCGCCTTGAAGTGTTCCTTCAGCGGCGTCAGATCCTCGATCTTGTCCTTGATCTCGATATCGACGTAGTTCATGCCCTGCCACTTCGCGCACGCGACGTGGACCCACTTGGCTTTCTTCGTCGGCGCGGGGGTCTGGACCTGGACGAACGCGCCTTGCCTTCGGGGGCACAGCTCGCACACGATCGGGTGTCGGGTGAGCTTCATGGGCGGGCCGCCCCTTTTCTTGGCCGCCAAGAACTCCTTGTCAACTTCGAAGTGTGTGCACGTGTGGCAAAAGTAATGTCCCGACGGGATTTGATCGATGCCGTAGCAGCGTTGGTGGACGGCGACATTACAGGCGTCGCAAAAAGTGATCTGGTTGTCGGGCGTGACCTCGCCGTCGAAGCAAACATCACAAACGGCGTCCATGTCCTGATCGAGCTGGGCTTGCCACGCCAGCTCGGCCTCGTGTAGACGAGTTTGAACAGCCTTGAACTCGTCCAATACTTTCTGCTCACGTTCCAGTTTGGCCCTGTGGTCGCCTCTCGCGTAGATTGAATGTTCTTCGTATGCCTTGGACAGCAATTGGCGTGATGTGGTTTCAATTGAAGATTCTAGAGACCGGAGTTCCGACTGCTTCTTCTCCAGCTCAGCTATGAACATGTCAACAGGTGTGTCAACTGGTTTCGACTCGTCGCTACCTATTCCGGCGCCTTGAACAGGAAACATTCTCAGGACGCCCCAATTTCCAGCACCTCCTTCATCTCTGGACGGGGCAACGGGGCTGACCCTCTCCTCTTCCCCATCTTTTGTCGAGGTGGATACCGTGAACAACGAATCGTCATTTTTCACGAGACGCACTTGCGCGCTTTTCGGCCTCGAAGCGCCGTCGTGGGAATTGTGCATCGTGTTCCCCGCCTGCCATCTCGACTGCTCTTCCCCGTCCGCATCGAAAAGTTGCACCAACATCCTCTCGCGATGTAATCCACGACCGGGCCTTGGGCGCGATGCCGCGGGAGACTTCAGGCTCTCCTCGAGGAGGAGGGTGGCGTACTTAAAGTGACACTTTTTGATGTCCAGGACGAGTGGGATCGTCGTCGTCGCTGCGGCCGCCGCCGCGACGGCATCGCCCTTCCTTTCCTCCCCGCCGACGTCGCTCATTCGAAAATATTTCGTCAGGAACGGCACGAGTTCGGGCGGCGATTCCGTCATTCCGTACCAGACGCCGGCCCTGGCGGCGTGGACCAGGGCCAGGGAGGTCAGGAGTACCTTGGCGGTTTCCAGCTCCTTCCGAGGGTCCGCAGCTGCGGACCACGCCTCTTTCGTCCCGCCCCCGCCTTCGCCGACGCCCTCTCCGGCGTCTTCGTACGAGAGGTTCTCGACGAAGACGACCAGCTCCGAAATTTTGTCCGTGGATGCGTTCCCAACCCTCTTCTCCTCGACCCTGTACCAGCAAAATCTATATTGTATGAACGCGATCGGACGGGGCCCGCCGACGCCCTTGCCATCATCGCCGGCCGAGGACGACGCAGACGCCGATTCCGCGATTATGCAAAAGCTGTTCTGGCTGCGCAGGCACGCGGCCAGATCGCGCTTTGGGTGCGGTCTCCAGCGGCCCTGAGGAGGGGGGTGGGTCGTGGCCGTTAGATGTGCACAAATGACGCATGGCGGCTCGATTAGAATCATGGAGCCGACTCACCTTCTCCGCCAGCAATCTCAGCGCCGCCTCGTCCCTCTCGCCCCCAAATCGAAAAGACAATCCCCCGCCTTCTCCTTTTGCCCCATCGGCCCCCTCCTCCTTCCCCACGAGCCCCGCCCCCAGCCGCTCCCTGGCGTACGCGAGGCAGTGCGGCGAGAGGACGTCGTCGAACCCCTTCCCGGCGTCCTTGAAGACCTCCTCGTCGTACCCCCGGTAGGACGACAGGATGTTCGCCCAGAGGGGATCGCAGTAGGATAGGTTGAGGTCGTCCGCCTCGCCGCCGCCGTCGCCGTCGGCCCATATCCGGCCGCCGAAGTCGCAGCGGCCGTCGCTGCCCGCCGACGCCCCGGCCATGACGTCGCCGTCTCCGGCCGTCATCCTCCCCACCGCCTGCGGGTCGAAACTCCGTCCAAACTCCCGTCCCACGCCGTCCTCCGGCACGTCGAACCCCAACACCCTCGCGAGGTAGCTCACGGGATGAGTGTCCGGCACGCCGAAGTGCAGGTCGGCCAAATTCCAGAGCTCCCCCGCCTGAGGCACCTCGGCCGGATCCGGCCTCTCGCCGCCGCCGCCGCGGTCGGGGAACTGCGGCAGCCGCATCAACGGGTTGTGCCACCTCCGGGGGCGCTCGTCGTCGGGGAAGGCGTGGCGGGAGGGACGGGGGGCGGGGGAGGGGACGTACCGGGCGGGGGAGAAGGGCGGCCCGCCGTACGCGCGGCCGGCGAACGGGGACGAGGAGGGGGAGGGATCGCCGTGGCCGCCGCCGCCGCCACCGCGGGGGCTCTTGCCGCCGAGGCGTCGGGGCGAGGACGGGGGGCGCCCGCCGCCGATGGGCGAGCCCGGCCGTCCGGCCTCGTCGGCGCCCTTCTTCCTTTTCTTCTTATTCTTCTTCTTCCGCGACGGGTCCGATCCGGCGGCCGTCGCGCCGTCCTCCGAGATCGACTCCCGCGCCCTCTTCTTGGCGGAGACGTCGCCGTCGATGCTATCCCTCCCCCTCTTCTTCCCCCCTCCCTTTCCCTTCTTCTTCTTCTCGAACGACCTCTCGAGCTTCCTCTCCATCTCGACGTCCACCCCCGCGACACCCGCCCCGCCGTGGGGGAACATCGGCGGCGCCATGGTGGGGACCTCGCCGTTCATCGCGGACGCGGAGACCGCCGGGCGGGGCCTCATGGCGTCGATGGCGCGCTCGAGAGCCTCCGGGTCGCGGGGGGAGACGTTCGCGATCACGTCTCGAACCGTGCCGTCGACGGGCGCCGTCATCTCGCCGAGGTCGCCGCCTCCGCCCGGGGCAAGGAGGCGCACCCCATTATTCGGCGGTGGGGGCGGCGTCCCCGCCTTCGAGTCGTCCTCGAAGCTCTGCCTCCTCATGGCCTTGAGCTTCTTGGCGGACTTCTTCCCCTTCTTCGGGCCCTTTGTTTTGGATTTGGGGGTTTTGGCTTTGGTGGACGCGCCGTTCGAGGCCGGGTTACTCCCTCCCTCCTCCTCCTCCTTCCGGTCGCCGCCGACGGGAGGTCCCTCCAACCTCCTCCTGAGCTCCAGGGAGGTCGATCGCATCGCCTCGATCAATTCCCCCGCCCTCTCCGCCACGAGATCGGCGGCGCCCCCCCCCGGCGCCGACGCCGCCTTCAGCCGCCGCTCCAGGTTCGAGATCTCCGAAGACACCATGGCCGGCAGGGCCTCGAGGCGGTCCGCCCTGCCGCGTATCTCCGATTCCATCATTTCCAGCCGCCGTCGGGTCTTGTCGCCCTCGGGAGGCGCGCCCCCCTCGCTCGCCCGGACGAGGTCGTCCGCCCGTCGCAGGTCGGCGACCAGATTCGAATAGGCTTCGTCGACGGGTGCGGACGACGGGCCGGCGGCTCCGCCGTCGTCCTCGTCCGCGCCGGCGCCGCTGCCGAGCGCCAGGCTCGGGCTGCTCCGGAGGACCTCGTACTCCTTCCGCGGGGCCTTGCACCCCTTGGTCTTTCGCGGCGTGGCGGCGGGTTGAGTTCCCTGTCGACCGTCCTCCCGTTCCTGCTGCTGCTGCTGCTCTTGCGGCTGCTGCTGCTGCTCTTGTTGTTGTTGTTGTTGTTCCACATCGGGCGGGGCCGGCCAGCCGACGGCGCCGGCGTTGGTGGGGGGATCCGGCCAGCCGACGGCGCCGCCCCCGGAGGGGGGAGGCGACGGCGCGTCGACGACGGCATTTTTGATCTCGCCGGAAGCGGGACTACCCTTCATTTTTGCGGCGGATTCCACGGCGATGGCGCCGCCGCCGCCCCCGTCCGGAGCGAAGGAGGTCATCATGGCGAGCCCCGTCCGGTCAATTTTTCGATATTCCTATTTTTCACGGGGGTATGGCCTGGAGCGGACGGCGACGACGACGACGGCGCGCGTGGACGTCCGACGTCCGACCAATGCGAAGATCGAAGATACGCCGGCCGATAGATGGCGCGCCGGGACTTTTTGGCGACCGACGACGGCGGTGCGGATCTCCCCCCCGCGCGCCGAACGACTGGACGGAGCTACCACTCTACGATCGCGATGGCATTCCCCTCCCCTCTTCTCCGGAGCGGGAGGGCGGCGTCATTTGCAACGGAAAGATATCCTGGGCATGGCAGCGGCGGAAGCTGTTGGGTGGGAACGGTGTGCGCCGCGCCGGCGCCATCATTATTTGGATATCCCATTCCTTCTTAGAGGGCTTCCCCGCTGGAAAAAATATCACGTAAAAACTCTCTTTGAACACGGCAAAAGGGAAAAGTTTATCGAAAAATTATGTGTGTAGCCCCCTATTATGTGACCAATAGGATTTGTCGCAGTCTGCCGGCTCGCTCGCACCTACCGAGGACGAAGAATCTGATAATAGGCACTCCAAGTCAAACGATACTCCGCGAAAAGATCCATCCTCGCTCAGTCCTCACACCTCACATCAATCCTTCCAAATCTGAAACACTGTGCTGAAACATCCGTGTAGGTGAGACTAGAGGTACATAACACTGCACCGGGCTGCCGTTCACCCATAGTCATCTTATGGATCAGGCTTATTCTGGTGAAGTGATGAGCTCAACACATAGGAATGAATGAAATTTTGAAATTGAGAATTGGAATGGGTAGGGGGGTGCACCCCAGGATTTTGGCCCTTTATGTCTAGGTACCAGTCATAAACCACTTCTCATACTAGGCTGATTTTTGACCCACTTCTCATACCAACGCGGAGCGGAGCTAACTACTCGAGTTGTGGGCCGATTCGAGTGCTAGAAAGCGCAAGGATTAACGCACTAGGTCTGTTCTACAAGTAGCTAACTTTATAGGACCATTCGTGAACATCTCGGGGGCCCGTGCACTGGTCTTCACGATGACATCGAAATGAGCTGTTTTCGATTTACAAACAAGCTCAGAGGTGGATTTACAAAGATCTTTCTGCAAAAATGGGGACTGCTTGCATTTGTATAAAAACTGTCAATGGAACTGTCGCGTGAGAAACCTGGAGTGGCAGGGTACGGTCTGATGTAGATCTCACATTGTTTTTACCTGCAGCACTGTTGTATTGTGCATGTTATTAGAACAAAACCACTCATTCAACTTTACTGACATCTCATTTCACAGTGTCGTTGACAAATTTTCATTCGAAAGACTTTAGGAGCAGCTCATTCGACATTTTTACTTTAGGCACTGTGGCATTATGTTTTGATACTGCTGTTTTGTACCTTTGCAGACCTGAGATTGCTTGATCGGGCAGTCTGTAGATCAAGTCAGAAAAGTCCTAGAGCCACACCCCAAAAGGAGTACCTCAAGTCTATTTGCGCAAGGATCACACAAGCAGATATAACTTGCAGAAGACAAGGCTGTTCGCAACTCGCAGGTGCTGAGGCACCTGCATTGTCTACGGATGCAGTCACACAGTTTCGACGCCATAGACAACTCCCCTCGAAGTCAAAGCCCTTTCCATGTTATCCCCATGCACCTTCACATCCAGGGATTCCTCGGCACACCCTCGCCTCGAATGACCTCCCAATAGAGGAACCGACAATCGTCGCAAAGTACTCTCCCCGCATTCTTCCGGTTTACCAAGCATGGAAGTATGCGATGGACTCCAAAGGCCGATTTCTCGACACAGCGGCGGCCTCTCTGCTGTGGCTCCCTTCTTGAAGTATTCCATCTCCGCGGAGGACAGAACTTCGCCAACCGGCGGATGCATTGGCGGGTCATCCCAAGTATTGAAGAGAATCACCGCCCTCCTGCTACTTTGTTCCTTAGCGCTCCCGTCATTATCCATCGCGGCGTGCCCCTCGAGGAAGGCCAGGGGAGGGTACGCCACCGCGTGCAACGCGCTGCCATCGAACCTGAGCAATCGATTCGAGACGCTCCGCACCGACCACACGGACCGCAAATCGTCAACCGCTTCGCCCCTTTGCCCTCCTCCCACACGAGCGTGGGCGATCCCATCCCCCCCTCATCGACGCATACATACAAAACGTGCCCGTTGTTGGGGCAGCGCTGAGTTCCAATCTTGACTTCCGAGCCGAGATGCGTGGGTGTGAGTTTGCGACGGCACAACTCCTCGTCGATGTCGCGATGGGCCTCGAGGGATCGAGGGCGGGGATGGGGGTCGCGACACCAGTATTCGACGTAGCGGCTTTCGTCCCCGATGGACCAGAGGATTGAGAATATGGCGGATTCGATGATCGAACGGGGAGGATTTCGCGAGTCAGAAGAGGGCGACAATGGCCGCGGCCGTCGGCCGAGCTGCCCGTAGACTACATAAGCGTCAAGACTCGTCTGGTGGG
>JALLBE010001148.1:0-11559 GCA_036939795.1 Thalassiosira mediterranea | reverse complement strand
TTTCGGGACGATTATTTCGAGCGATGAGTTAACTCATATTACTGACATTCACTGGGAGTGCCGAGTGGATGGTCGGATGTCGGATGGTCTAGGGTGATTGATTTCGCGATACATAATTAGCGATAATTCCGTCATGTGTATGCATAAAAATTACACACATAAGCAGCATAAAGTTTTTGATAATACTTCGCTATTTTTGACAGTAACTTCGCTAATTTGCCCCCCCGGCCTCGCTCGCCAGCCCGCCAGCCCGCCAGCCGCAGCCGCCAGGCTGCCAGAGGCGGCCTTTTTTGGCCTTTTTTCCGCCGACGGCGACCGACGGCCGACGGCCGACGGCTCTCCACTACATTCCCCACTCCCCACAGCTCCCCACTCAGCGTTCAGCGTGTAGCGCGCGTCCTGCGTGGTCCTGCCTACGCCCTACGCCCTGAGCCATACGCCCTACGCCTGCGCCCGACGACCTACGCCCTACGCCCATCGCCCGGCCGTTGATTCAGTTGTGGAGACCATGACGCCGCAAGAAGTCAGTTTCACCAATGCATTCAATCTCAATAGACCCACGCTGGCCTTATTCTCAAAGTGCGCATCCCGAGACGAACTCCATGTAGTTCGAGACGCATTCTTCATCGGAATGGCATCGCTTCTTTGCCAGCAAGAATACGAAACCATTCGCGAGTCAATGATTACGGATCCGGTGTCGTTCACTTCTATAGCCAGTTCCATCAATAGCCCCAATGGTCTCGAGACCATGGTGACAGCCGCTAGGTCATCTGAAGGATGGGAAAGCCTCCTGGGTGCTTTGCACAAAGTTTCGACTGAGGTCAATTCAGACTTGGACGGGATATGGATGACATTGGAAAATGGACGAATGGAGTGGCTCGGTGCTCTCAATTCCGCACACCCACTAAAGGTTATCTTGAAGGATGCACTGAAAAAGGACAATGGCAAAACAGAAAAAGATGAAGTGGATGCAAAGATGGTCTACATATACGCTTTATCGTTGTCAATACCGGCATTAGAAGAATCATCTGAAGCTTGGAGGAGAGCAGTCAAGATGGAAGATAAAACAAATCCGTTGAAGAATTATGATTGTGATAAGTGGGATTGCAGAAAGGATGAATGGAGATCTTTGGACATCGGTGTGCAAGATGCTGCAGAGAGGGCTGGATCTTCATTCATTGATGCTTGGGAAGCTTGAACGGAGCAATAGTAATACAAAAACAAATCTTTCCTTCTTTATAACGACATTCCAAACTCTGTGGCGATCATGATGACGAATCCAATCACGATACCGTAATAATATGCCTTCATACCACACTGGGCTGCGTGGCGTTTGGCCTCTGGAAACAATTCCAGGAATGACACCGTGATCATTATCCCCGCGACGAATGCCAGCACATTTTCCAGACTTCCTTCACCACCAATGGCCTCCCCCTCTTGCACTGCGCCTCCCCCAGTCTGCCGCCTCTCGACTCCTCTCAGGAGCACCAAACTTACGAATGCACCTGCCGGTTCTGCCAATCCACTGACGCTAGCCAAAATGAAGCTCAACCAGGGACTATCTGGCCTCGCTTTGAGGCACGGGATGGCTATCGCTATTCCCTCTGGGATGTTATGTATCATAATACCAATCGTCACAGTCATCCCTAATTGGTCCGATTCTAGCGCCGACGCGGCAACTGCCAGCCCTTCAGGAAAGTTATGAAGAAGGAGAGAAAAGAACAATAGCATTGCCACTCGATTGGCCCGACGGGCCTCGGAAGATGCAAGATCTGATCCCCTCGTGAATGTGCGTAGGGATGAAATGCAAGATCCAAAACATTGCCACCGTTCATTAGGGGCGCGTCGAAATACTCCTTTCCTTTTCACGCCATTGGGCGAATCTGGCGGCATTTCGATATCTTCCGTACTCACTCCCCTCCGTTGCAAAGAAGTATTAAGATTGCCAACGGTGTCTTTGTCTGGCGATGAAGGTGTTTTCTTTACTGCAATTCCCGTGCCTTCACTGTCTGATTCATCGTCGCTGCTTTTGAGAGATGCAAGTGATGATCTCGACGAGGCACTCTCCAGATGCGTCGAAAGAATCTCCTCAGGCTCCGGGAAGGCGTATTTGTCCATGAGGAAGTATATTAAACAGCCAGCCCCGAAAGATAGAAGCCTGCGAAAAAATACCCAGGAGAAAATGGGCATCAGTGTGATGCCAAACACGAAGAAGGAATTCTCTTCGTCGAGGCCCCGATCGTTAGCGTTCTGAGGCATTGAGGAAGCTGCCAAGCATTCGGGTCCGATGGAAACCACGCTGACGGTGACCATGACGCTCCCTGCCAATGCCAGGCTAAATGCCATCGTTGAAGGGCTGACTTTCCTCTTCCCGCTTAGCCTCTTGCGAAGCGTCGCCGGGCTACCCTTGCCGTCTACGAGTCTGGCTCTCTCATCCTCATCTTCGTCATCGTCATCGATGGGATGGCAGAACACGATCAGAGCTCCCAAACAAGTGGACATTCCGGCGATCGCGGATAAGACAAGTGGGGTCCATCCCGCATCAGCGTCTACCGATAGCCCCTTCATCATGGGCGCTGAGCTGATGACGGTTTATGAAGTTGCTGTCATCAAGCTGTCATTTTATGGATCCACTAGGATCCACATCGTTCTGCGTCTGCTCTATCTCCCCCGTGCGTGAATGCACTTACTGTGCACTGCCCGCCGCGCGTAGCGTATTGCCGTACCGCGTATTGCGATATCGGTATGTACCGTAACGCCCGCTGCGCGCGATTTCCGAGTATTGTAGATTAGCATTTTCGATTTAGCTTTCCGCGTAACGCAATGCCGCGTATTTCCGTTCGCTCCGAGAATTGCATGCCGCACGCGCGTATCGCCGATTGCCGTGGCGTCTCGCGTCTCGTCTCGCGTCTCGCGTGTGCCGCGCGAGAGTGCCGAGGATTGCCGATTGCCGTTGCAGCTGCAGCGAGCACAACCGATAACCGATCAATCCACACCCGCACCTCGCTCGCACCTCCGCTCGCACCTCGCTCGCACCTCGCTCGCACCTCGCTCGCACCTCGCTCGCACCTCGCTCCTCGCTCCTCGCTCCTCTCACCCTCGCCGTCACCACCCCCGTTACCTGGAACGCTCGCGTGCTCATCGAACTCCATGCTATCGGCGGTCGCTTCCGCCTTCCGCCGCCACAACTGCGGCTGATGCCCGCGCCCAAGAACCCGAAGATGGGACGGAATGATGGAGGTCGAGTGAAGATATGTAATTCACGCGACTATCAGCTCACCGCTCGGGCGGTCCTTCCCAAGCCTCTGTACGAATACCTCGCGTCTGGAACAGACGATGAACAAACCCTGTCGGAAAATGTGAGTAAACGCGCCGCTTGAAATGGTTGGCGATCTGCGATGGCATGAAGTGTTTCTGAGGGACTCCTTTGATATTCACTGTGCTTAGGAGGCGGCATTTAAAGCCTGGTATCTCCGCCCTCGAGTGATGCGCCCCGTCGGATCGATCTCGACCGCAACCACCATGTTTGGGCAGCGCCTCTCGATGCCAGTGTTCGTGTCGCCTGCCGGGGTGCACGCGCTCTGCGACGAGGCCGGTGAGTGTGCATCGGCCAGGGCCTGCGGAAGGGTAGGGACCCTTTTCGGACTCAGTCAACACGCCACGAGGTCGATCGAACAAGTCGCAGATGCGACAGAGGGAAAGACACTCTTGTGGTACCAGAGTTATATCCTCAAGGATAGGGAGATGACGCTGCGCTTAGTCCGACGCGCTGCGAATGCAGGATATCAAGGTACGCCACCAGATTTTGCAACAGTACGTGGGAAGTTCGCACAGACAAACCTCCTGACAATCCTTGTTTGTGATTCATTTGTTTCGGGTATCAATACCAGGCGTTTTCTTGACGGTCGATTCAGTTAGATTTGGATTCCGTGAGGCCGATGCTAGAAATGGGTGGAATGCATTGCCGCCGCCTCATAGGCTAGTCAACTACGACGAGGAAGCAGCAAAAAAGGTTCCTGGTTCTAAGAAAAAGTGGCTCGCACCCGAGGCGAGTGCGGTCGATAAATCAAAGATCTATGGCGGAGAAGAAGATGCATGGGATCAAAATACCGAACAATTGTTTGAGCAGAATCCGACATGGGAGGATGTGCGCTGGCTGAAAAGAGAGGCTTGTCGTGACTTGCCACTTGTCGTCAAAGGTATAATGACTGCTGAGGATGCTTTGGAGGCGGTGAAGGCTGGTGCTGATGGTGTCATGGTGTCTAATCACGGAGGGAGAGGACTTGATGGGGCTCTGGCAGCAATCGATGCATTACAGGAAGTTGTCGAGGCGGTTGGTAGCAAGGTACCAGTCCTACTGGATGGTGGCATACGCCGTGGAACTGATGTGTTGAAAGCGCTCGCTCTAGGAGCAACTGCTGTCGGCATTGGGAAACCCATGTTTTTTGCATTGGCTGTTGGCGGTGAGGATGCTGTCACAAACCTTCTAGAAATGATTAAGCGGGAGACAGAAGCCGCCATGGCGATTTGTGGATGTGAGACTGTTGCAGACATTGGAAAAGGTCTTGTTACTCGCCACCCTAGCGGAGGCGGGAGGGCTGCTGCATATTTACGGTCTTCACTATGATAGAACGATCAGTAGTGACGCAAAGTTGTTTGGAATCACTTAAAAGATGCCATTCTATGTACCTCCCCATGATTGCAATATGACCGTGTGAGGTGTCTACTGAGAATATTTTATCGTAAGTTGCCAGAGCCAGAGGTCAGCGCATTTGGCTGGGGATTGAGCTCTTGGAGCATAAACAGACAACTGGAGGACCAAGTTCACCAGTTGAAGCTCTTGAGGTGGAAGAATGAGAGAACTGGAAAGGTGTTTCGTCACATCTTCGACACAGGCTGACTGCTGCCCCACTGTGTCAGCTCCTCCACGGTGCCCTAAAAATAATTTTCATTCTTAGGACTTGTTAGGACAAGATAAACTGATGGAAAGGGGAAATGACAAATTAGTATGTAACTTTGAACGCTTTATTCTGTCTTTACTCTTGGGCCGCAGCGGCCTTCTTGTCGTTGGACTGGACAAGAGCAGTCAGAGCCATGTCTCCCTCAGACTTGTCCCTGATGTATCCAGAAAGGCAGTAGGCGTTGGTCTCGCCAGTGTAAAGACCAGTCACGGGGTCAACGTTGGCGACATTGATCTGAACAGATCCGTGGTCCTTGGCACGGATAAGTCTGTTCGTCCACGAGCACTTTCGTGGAATATAAAGATCAACGTTCTCTCCGTTCTCGTTCTGCATGATTCCACGGTGGTGATTAGACTAATCTCGCCTGGATGGGATATGCGACGGAGGGGAAGGGAGGAGTGACCAGTGAGAAGATACACAGAGAAACATAACATCCGTATTGATGTGCAAAATGAAACAGACGTTCGCAAAAACAACATCGACAAAAGGATGCCACGAGGTGCCAGAAAGATCGCGATTTTCACAGCCCTATCTTCACCCAGAAGCGTAGTGCGGAAGGAAGAGGGCTGCCAATCCGAACTCTCTGCACGAGCCTCACGTCGCATGTCCATCGAGCGAGGACCCCTTGGTTACACCAAAGACCCTAATTTGGTACAGCAGATCCACGGCGGCAACCGTCATCAGTCCTTCCTTACAACTCGTTTGTCTGAAAAATCGTGCTCGCCCACCGATGCCATGGGAACATCGGAGGACAACTCTCTCGCCGCCACCACCCGTCACCTCCGCCATCGCCACCGCCGCTACCACTATCACCACCACCACCACCACCGACGACGCTATCGATGCTGTCTCCGCCACTTGCGCTGACCCATAGCCGTCACTGTCAGGGCTGCCATCTTGCCTCAGTAGGCCGCCGTGATCGAGTCCTCCTTACCGACAGCGTAACTTGTGCTTTTGCTGTACCGTCGGAGGAAATTTACCTGTTACTAAGCCGTGGTGAGGTCTGGCTGTCACCGGCCGCACAATCGAACAGAGAGATCAACGTACGTAGATACGTGGTATATATATCGCTCTATCTAGCTAGGGATCAATACAGCAAAAATAAGCGAATACTAGCGAGATTTCTAACCCACATGAGGTAGAGTGCATAGAATCTCACAGAACACAGACACAGCTAGCATCAACCAAGTTAGGTACCAAATAAAGGTCTAGTACCTCTAGAGCTAGTACCATACCATACCCACCTGCCGAATGTGCTTTCTGATTGCCCATGCCACCAAGATGCCACCAGCACCAGACTCCTGCAACTTCAAACTGCCACCCCAAGTCCAAGTGAGCTCACCTTGGACCTTGACCTTGACACTTGACACTTGACAATGACCCAGGCCCAGGCCCAGGCCCAGGCCCAGGCCCAGGCCCAGGCCCAGACCCATACCCATACCCATACCCAGACCCAGACCCAGACCCAGACCCAGACCCAGACCCAGAACCAGAACCAGACCCAGATGTAAATTCATCAATATCAATAGATATCAATACCAGTACCAGTACAAATACAAATACGATAGCGTTTCCAGCTGATTCTGTTTGACATGCATTGCAAATGTCAAACCCAAGGCCAAAGGCAAAGGCCACACATCCCGTTGGATCTTTTGCTTGATCTCTTGTTTGTGGCATTGGTGACCATATCTATATCTACATCTCACTATCCTTGGAGTTGACGGCAATCTTCACCTCATTTTACTTTGCACTTTCTCGATTTCTGCCAGTATGTATATGTATACATGACACCACTATATCCTAATGTCACATACACTAACACTACACATGGCTACCACATGCAACATCGATGTGTGTGCCTTCTGCAGATTGGCACTAACCCTACCAGAACATAATTGTGAATACCCTGTACTGAGACTGAGAATGGTAAACAAGCAATTAAACTTCCTGACAATTCTATACTTTCCCCATACACATCAGAGCCATCACATACGATACAGTCTATTTTACAATAGATGCACCAGCAAATAACTTGCATATAATCATACTAGTCCATGCATTAATATTTATGTAGCACATAACATCCTCTACATATACCTAACACATTTCAATGAGAGATCAAATTAAATAATACACAGTCAACTGGGAGTAAAAAGCCTTGATTCTACGTATTGTATTTTCACGGATCTAGATGAAGGAAAAATACAGACAGAAAGAAATTTTATGTCACCAACAAACTGTGGGCATTTCAAGAAATCAAACCAAGGGACAGTTTGCCTACTGTCTAAATACCATGCAGTTTATCTCGTGCCAATATTAGAGTGTGAAATAGAAGTGATTACCATGATGTGGAAATTGCATTCCATTCCTTTTGTGGTGAATACCAGGCATGCATGGTATGCGAACAAACAATACTTAGTTGCCTAATTGAGGATCCCCAGATTGATACGTGAACCAATCACCTATGATCGAACCAAGTTGTGCCCCGTACTCAATTGATCTTATGTTCTCACCATGTCAGTGTTTCAGTTAGTCTAGTGTACAAGCAGAATGATTTTAACAGAAGACTGAGGATTTACTATTCAGAGCCTTATGTGCTGCCACACATCGTCTACGTCTTTGCCATCAATTCGTGCTCACAATATGATAACATTGAGGACACTTCATGGAGCATGGACTGAGCCCATTCCTTATCCAAGTCCCCTGATCTCACGAGAGTTGCCTCGACTTGGTTTAGATAAGGAATGGCTTTGTCAAAGCTCTTAAGACGACACATGAAATCTCCCAGGGCCAAATATGCTGCAGCCAAATTAATACCATTTTTGCAACCAGCTTCCTCACATATCCTCTCGAGGCGAATCGCTGTCTCAAATGCATCCATCAAACTTTTTGCAGCTTCCTTGGCAGGAGGAAGGAGATGAGCTCTCTTTGTGCGCATTGCATACTTGTGTCGAGTGCTGATAGCCATACCGAAATGATAATGCGCTCGAGCATCCGCTGGATGGAGAATTGTTGACAGCTGCAATGATTCTACTCCTTCACATATCTCGTCCCACCGCTGATCTGACGGATCATTCATGTCTCCCTGTATTAGATGAACACCAAGCCAATAAGGCACCTCTCCATTGATAGGATCATTTGTTTTGGCAAGCCGCAGACTAGGAATAAGGTGGTCTCTTTGCAATTCTTTTGCAATTGATTGGAGTCTCATTGCTCGTTCTATCCTCCAAGTATTTTCAGTCACCTCCGATGTTTGAGGTTTTCGCGCGCTTAAAAAGATGACAAGAATGTCTCGCACTCCACCAGTTGTTGGAGCCCCTGCGTGCCTTTGAGTTGTTTTGTGAATAATGGCATGGCCTGGTGCCACGGGTCGCTGGATGTAACCACCTTCTCCAACTGTGAGAGCTTCGAGAAATGTGCCACCTATGATAGAGAAAAGTTGCAACTGTGAGGTTCGGCGCAGAACAGTGCCCACGAAAATCAACCTCACAGCTCTCACCTCCTGTAAACCCACTGACATCCTGTTCTACATGTGCGTTGAGAGCAATATTGACAGAGTAGATGCCTCCGTCCTGGTGCTTTTATTGTGCACAATTAATAAAAGGGTCAGAAAGATACGGGTGCAACTGTCAGAATATACTGCAGATAAGCGCTTACCAAAGGTTGAGAAGCTCCAATGCGCCCAGCTGCCTTTGCTACATCACCATTGTAGCGAACAAATATTGAGTCATAGACACACAATGAGCCCAACGGTGGATCGTCGCCGTCCGAGCCTTCTTCTTCAGCAAAAGCAGACCTCACCAACGGGTACACTTTGTGCTGCAAAATCTGATCAATCCTGGTCTTGAGTTTAGGATCACCAGCACATAGATCATCAAGGTGAGCCTCAGTATTGCCTGTGATGCAAGTGGCAAAGAAGTTTCTCTATGAGTAGTATTCAAAGAAAATGTGGTGGACGTCATTCCAACAATATCAATATGTACCTTCATATTGGAGAGTGTAACGGCTTGTCTGAACACCAGCAGCCAGAGCAAAACGTCTGTCAGCAGCTTGTCTCAAGAGGGCAATGTCTTCAGCCTCAAATACTGGTGTCTCTCCGATCGTCCTCACAGCCACGTTACGCCTGCCGCTGTGTTCATTATCTGGAGTTTGGATCCACTCATAGCTGGGAATCGTGAATGATTCAGAACTTTTGTCTTCAAAAGCAAGCGAGGACCGTATGCTACCGCACTCTGCCCACCGATCAATGACGCCAAGCGCCGTATCAAATTCGCCCAACTTGCAACGAGTTTGTGCCAGTGCATTTAAGCATATTGCCAAGTCATGAATGCCATTCACCCCCAACTTGACTGCAGCACTCTCGAATTCAGCACTGCGCTCCAGCGCATCTGCCATCTGGCGTAGATCCGACTCTTCGTCCCTCGATTCAACCTCATCTATTTTGCCATTGGATCCTTCCAGAAGTAGACGATTCTCACAGTCCATTTTTGCCCCGATTGCCGTAGCCAACTGAAAGTGAACCCTGGGGTCAGTTGGGCAGAGCTCCGCAGCTTTCTCTAGGTGGAAGATTGCTTTATTGAGATCGTTCAGCCGTTGATTTGCATCAAACTGATAATCAGTGCCATCCGCCTGGGAAATGTAATCAAATCCCAGCCAAAGATGATTTTCATAGTCATTTACATCAATCAGACCTGCTAGAGTGAGATAGCGCACTCGATCATCACGGAATCGAGCATAGCTCCGGAGACGATAAGATCTCTCTTCGGCTGGCGCCTCTGGTGGCTGTGAAGCATCAATATTGCTTGGTGCACTTGTTTGACTCTTCGTAGTGACAACCAAGCGGAGAGCAAAATGCCTGCCACTTTCAGGGGCGTCCAAAATTTCTCTTCTGGATAGAGTGTCCAGGCGTGATTGATCGCTGCGTTTTTCCAATTCATGAACATTGGACGGAACAACTATTGCTGCAGTTCGCTCAGTTGATCTATGAACGATCATCTGGCCGGGTGACAGAGGCCCCACAATGGAGTCATTTGGCGACAACTCGCGCTTGCCCGCCAAAGATTCCAGATATAAAGCTCCCATCACAGACCCCGATGACTCGTTATCGTTCCCAAGATCTATGTGAACCACAAAGAGCCCAGCATCGCGTTCAAGTGTCGTCATGGCTGTTTTTGCACCAGGGTATCCACCTCCCACGAAAACCGCTGCAGATGTGACTGTGAGGACTGGGGCTTCGTTCAAAACCTGTCCATCAAGAGTGACATCTCCTTCGATATCAGGGCCACGTGAAGGAGTGAATGCATTATGGCCAGCCCAGCCCGACCGAATCGTCGGGTATATTTCGTTCACAAGCGCATTGTTGAGTTCAAGATTCCATCCCACGTCTGACCCATCACCTCCGGAGAGGAGCGCTCCCAAGTCCACCCTCTCATCCAACCCATTTTGATCGAAATAGCTTCGAGCTGCATTTTTCAGTGCCATTGCTGTTTCACGAGACAAAACTGGATTCGAAGAGGACTGGTAAGCGCTCGCCTGCACGTCTGGCATCATACTAACCCTGATTTCATCGGTTGGGATTTCTGATGCAAGATATGGGCAGAGCTGACTGGCCTCTTCATGATGGTTTCCATCTATAACCTTCAGCAAAGACGCGTAAGAGGTCTCCTTCTTCGCCGACGTTTCCTGCGGATCGGAATCGTTCTTATTTTGCTGCACACCGTTGGAGGCTATTGACGGGGACGACTTCAACGAAGTCGAATCGCGGCCCCCTGAGTGTGGGAAAGCGTATCGTCCACGTACGCCTGGCTCGCCCACATGTTTCGAGGTGTAGATGCGTTGGCTCGACCTTGTGCGGTGGGTGGGAGCAAACGCGAGGGCGCACTGCCCACAACCGAATAGAGCCACGGATGCGACCAGTGGGACGCAGATCGCTTTCATCCACTGAAGCCCCGCCCGACCTTTCTCCGCTGCCCGCTTTCCCCCGCTGCGATCACGCTTCTCTTTACGCGCTCCAGCCCCATGGCGCTCCATGATCCACATCGGCGAGCTCCCGTACATAACGCTCCTGCCTCCTCTCAGGAATATGTATGATCATGGCTGGGCGGGGATGAGCGGCGGGGGCGACGGGGGGCGCGGGGCGACGACCGACGACCGACGATGGATGGAGGATCACTGGGAGCGAGCGAGGATGGAGTGTTCCAGCTCTTTCAAGCTCGTTTGTAAAAAAAGCGAGGAGGTGCAATGCATGCAAGTCACTGACACTTCTTACTGACGTCACATGACACATGACACGCACCACTGATGACACGCACGTACCTACCTACGATAGGTACCTAGCCAGATGTGTAAAAATGGCAAAGAGACCCCTTCTAGTTTTGGAGACACAAGCCACAATTCATACGCAGCAGCTCGACCCCCTAAGAGGGATCAAATTGCCCATTGAATTTGGAGTCCCACTATGATAGTATATCAGTATCAGGCGGTTCCTTTTGGGGGGATAGGTGGAAGTAAAATGGAGGTACTCTCTCTACCACTTCTCTCCATTCCGCTCCGCTCCACTCCACTCCAAGAAGCGGGAGAGAGTGAAGAGAGGGGGGGC
>JALLBE010001147.1:0-11569 GCA_036939795.1 Thalassiosira mediterranea | reverse complement strand
TGGAGTACTCGAGGGGGGCGGGGTCGGGGAAGTCAGAGTATCCCATGAGGCGGTTCGAGATGGTCAAGAACATGTTCTCGTCCGCGAGGCGGAAGGCACCTCCAACGCCTGGGTCCTGTTCGTAGCAGACAGCGTCGAAGCCGGCCTCGATAGGAACTCCTTGAGGGCGACGAGACCGGATGGACCTCCGCCCACGATGAGGACCTTGGTCTTCTCGGGGAAGGTGGCGACCATGTTCTTCGAACCGGCGTTCTGCATGTTGGACTGAGAGGAACCCATGGTTTCGGAGGTTAACAGTGATGAATCTGATGCACTGACGCGAGGAAGAGTTTGCTTGATTGACTGAATTGAAGGTTGCACCGGCTTGAATTTTATGAGGGGAGGGTTCGGTGCGACGGACCCGACGTAAAAGTGAGGTCACGGCGAGTGAGGCTCCGGCGGGCCGGCGGGACATGATCTTGTATCTTGTATGTTACACCGCTGAGCAGGTAGGGATGGGAACCCCCAACCTTGCCCCAACCCGAGCAGATGCGATGAGTGACAGCAGAAAGATCTTTTTCAGCGATAAAAATCATATCTTTTGGTATACGAACGCATGTACTATATCGCTGGTTTGTAAAGGTTCACACACACACCGAACGGCCACTCCGATAGCCGATATCTCTACATAGACACCTGCTCCCTCAGGGAGCACAACATCGGCTGCCGTTGATATGCCGGTCTCCCCGGCAAGACCTTGCATGCTTCGGGTTTGTGCTCGGATTCCTTGCTGACACCAAGGATCAAGGATCCTCCTATCGGCGGGCGGGGCCGGCGACGTAAAGCAGATAGACGGGCCGACCGACCGGCGCCGATCCACGCCCATCGTTGGAGCGATCTATCATTGGGACCATCTCATCTTGCATCGTATCCATCATGGGCCCCGCTTTCCGGCGGCTTTTGGTCGTCATCAAACAGACGGCGTACGAGGAGTATTCTCAGGCAAGTTGTTCTTCCATCGTCCTACTAGGTGATCTCGGCTAACGCTCGTCGTGAGTCGGATGTCACGCTCCAACTCACGCTTGCCTCCCTCTGAAACTCGCTTACCGTGCCCATGCGATGCGTCGAAAAGCTCCGCGCAAGAGGCCAGGCTCCCAAGGCCCTGCGAATCAAGCGCCTAGAATCGCGGTACAAGGCCCACCATCAATGCGTCACCGACCTGCTGGATATACTGAAGAGGAACGACCTCCCCTTCTCGTGCGTCAACCGCGTGGAACTCGACAGGCAACATTTGTCAGACGTCGACTTGGTGATTGCGGTGGGCGGAGATGGAACGGTTCTCAGCGCGGCGCACTTCCTGGATCATGGTACTAGTTGAGTGATGATTTGAGTGTGCAATCGTGGTGAAGGGTGAAGACCTTGTGCGACCTTGAACTTAGATCGTATAGAGCTTACAGACGAACCAATCGATATGCTTTTGCACTGCAGTCCCACTGTTGGGTATCAACTCCGATCCTAGTTCCGAGGACGAAAAGTGAGTTACGAAGGCTGGGAATGCTTCGGAAGGATCCGATTATGCCATCATTGGCACCCACATCTGATAGTAGGTTGCGTCATCGTCTTATACAGGATCGTAAAGAAGAAGAAGCACGACGAGAGAAGGTATGAATATTGACGCGTCCAATGGTGTTGGTTCATTGCTTGGGTTTGATATGGTAGCTAATACTCATGATCACCATTTGGGAACGAATTCGTACTGCACAGATCGCACGGAGCCCTCTGCGCCTGCACCGCACTGAACATGAAAGGAAAGCTCCCGCGGATATTACACGGCGGGGGCAATCTCAGCTTGAGGAGTAGGATCCAATGTACCGTCAAGTCAACGTTCTCGGAAACTCGCCTCGTCCCGGCGCTGAACGACCTATTGATCGCCAATCCCAGTCCCGCGGCTGTGAGCAGGTTCCGAATGGGATGGCTCAAACCGGTGCCAGAGCCTCAGGGTGGGATGGGGAGTTTGAGCGACCCGACCCTGCTGCCACGTAGTCAGTACGGGACTGTGACACGTTTTGGAGGTAGGAATCTGCATGATTGATCTTTTTCCAACACTTGAATTGCCTCTAACATACATGAGTATGCCTTGGTTCTGAACGACTGCTGTTCCACTTTGGACAATAGGGAAGCTCTATGATGTGCGGAATTCATTGAATGTATGGTCGTCGGGGATGTGGGTTTGTACGGGAACTGGATCGTCGTAAGTTGTGAATTTCATCATTTGTTCCCTCCTCATTTCCATGTCTGTTAACCTCTTCCTATCGAATCATCTGCATGGATGTATGTAGTGCTGCAATGCGAGCAGCTGGCGGCAAGCCCATGGATATATCATCAAACAACTTGCAATATCTTATTCGAGAACATATGATCGAAAATGCGCCGAACAAGGAAGAAGTTGAAGATCTGAACAATGGTTTTCTTGAAAAAGGCGAACAGCTTCATTTGCGCTGGAACTCGCAAAAGGGGCGCATTTTCATTGATGGCTCACATCTCACACATACTTTGGAGCTTGGGGATGAGGTACTGATCAATTCAAATGCTCCTCCTCTTGCGCTGTTTGCCCAGGATAATTGAAGGGTGATTATTCTGTGTAAAAGATTGATGAAGGTAGCGTGCACGCATCGTCATAATTGTTTGCGAATGTCAGAGGTCTCCAACGTGGAGACAAGTATGCGGAAAAAGATATGGTAAAGACCAGAAAATATTGCACAGATGAACAGAAGGGTTGGGCAAGAGTATGTGTGAAGCAGGCATCATGCTGATAGCTCTCTAGAGAACATATCCTTGACGAAAAACATATAAAGGTGTGATAAAATCGACACTGACATCAGAAATAGCAGTTGTAGTGTATTGAGATGAATCATTTCAATAAGTTTGAGTGCGCCTCTGTTTCAATGTGCCAGCAAGAATAAACCTGCATACCTAGGCACCGGCTAATACACTGCAAGATGTGTGTACCAGCTAAGACTTGTTCTGGGATGTGTGTGAGAGTGAGTTATCTACATTAATCATGGACCTTGCTCTGGTTCTACGTTTTATGTAAGCGATCGCAACGAAAGCGAATGCTTCGAACTCTGCCGAAAGGGCCCTGGCAAAAGCCAAAACTGCAAAGAATTCAACACTCATCTTGAGCGTGAGAGTAGCGACTATCCTGACGACCGTCCAGCCCGCATCTTGCCCCTGCCGTAGCTCAGCGAAGGGTAGAGCGTTCTGATAAACTGGGAGATTCTGGGAGATTACTTGGCGAACAGCCGATTGACGGAAAAGTGAACTCTAGATAGTTTTTACTTTTCTAAAACTAGAGCAAGTTTGCAAATTCGAATTCCTGCCTTTTCAATAAATAGAGATGGCCAACGGCATATTCTCACAGTATAGCCATGGCTTTTTGTTCTGTTTGGTTTTGCACACAAGAGGGATGCACAGGGGTTGGGAACATTTTTTCGTCTTTTTCAGCCAACATTCACTCAGGTCATGGTCATGAAAATTAAAAGCACATGCACATAATGCCCATTACACTATTTGTTGCTACTGCTGTCACCTGTGTCTTTCCTGTGAGACTGGAGTCACATGGACAATCTGAGATAGCATTATAGTGCCCAGAAAGTGGATGGAATGAAGACAAAATCACTGCAACCTTGGACACAACTGTTGATGCAATGGCAATGGTATGTTGAACCACATCAGAAAGTTCCATCTTCAACCACAGCATCACACAGTGCCATGGCCATGGCCATGGATATCGATGGATCCCAATTTGTTCTGAACAGTACAATCTGCCCCAAATAATGAGAAGTACACTCATTCCAAAAAGCAGGAAGGAGCCTATGCCTAAGTCTAAGCCCGAGTTAGCCTAAGCATCGGCTGATGATGACAAGCTTTGATATATGCTGACTGGTTAAGTCTTAATACAGGAAGTGCAATCAACACCACACCAAACTGGAGATGCCTTACAAACATATGGGAAGAACTCAGAGACACTTTTGTTACATGCAAATTTAGTGACTCGCTCGCCTTTGCACACCTCCAGGGCGTAGAGTATGTGACCTCTTGTAGAAGTAAAAAGACATCCTTGATCCTTAAAACATGTAGATGGAGGATTCCACTTGACTTTTGCTTCAAAGTGTGTTTTCGAGGTGCTGGAGGTGTGCAACGACTTTGGTACAAAAGTGTCCGCTCCACTAACAAAGGTTCTTCTCATATGTTTGTGAGGCATCTGGAAATGTTCAAGTTTTTTATACAATTTCAACTCGGTAGAGGCATCTGGAGTAAGAACATTGTTGGCCAACCCTTGTGCATCTCTGGCGAATACACCACGACCATGATCACACATGGTGATGTTTATGTTTATGTATAAAAGGGTACAGTGAATTAAATGAGATTGCCCTACTGATACCTCGACACTAGCACTAAGGCAGATATCAGCAGGTACAACAAGTTGTCACAGTAGAAAAGAGAGGCACACACATCCACATCATGAATGGTGTCCACTTTGCTTCTTTAATAAATTCACTTAAAAAATGTAAAATTAAGGCGGTTGCAACTTAATGAATTTATTTGTATTCTTGTGTATTCACATTAAATATTTTTTAGGGGGGGGGGGGGTACCTTTTTCGTCCCCCCTCATGATTTCCCCCTGCCACGGTGTAAGCTAGTGAGCACGTGATCACGCGGAACCTTGATCATGGTTGACACGTCACATCGACAAGCAGGTCACGGATCGAGGACGGTCAATCACGAACGTCGTGACGTGTCACGTGTGACGTCATGGGGTGTCACAATGGTTTTACTAGCTTTCACCATAGTGGGGGAAAATCTGACCTTAGGAGGACCGAAGGTGGGTAAAACGGGGGTCATGGGGGGGGGGTTCTGAATACAATTAAATTCATTAAGTTGCAACCGCCTAAACAAGAGGTATTGGTGTTGACTCTGGGTTTCTAACCCTGTATGTGTGTGACAACAAACAACTGCCTGCCATTGATGATGGATACTACGATAGCATCTTTTCTGTTTGGTACTATTGTATGACTAGTGCAGACTAGTGCTGCTACCATATATGGTACAATAGTGCCTACTTCTCATGCCTCAAGGCAAAGGCACCTCTCCCAAATAATCCCAAAAAGCAAAAAATGATCGGCGAAGTGAGAGCGCGCGGCGAAGTTATGTATCTCGCTCGACGGACCAGCCGTCTGGTACTGTACATACTATACGCATACATACGTAGAACATGCCTAGAGCGAGAGAGACGTATGTACTACCTAAAACTATGAACCAGCTAGCTAGCTACATAGCCGGCCTGGCCCGCCATAGGTAGGTAGGTACGTATGGTACATGTGTACCGTATGTAAAACACGAAGTCGTGAAGAATGTCCAGTGGGGTCTAAAATTGTAGTCTTACAAGAATTTCAAAATTGGGGAATAGGTCCGATACCTATGCCCTGCCTTTGAAAGTTTACGCCGCATTTATGACACAAATCTCTAATACAAATCACCCTGTATGTAGAATTTATCTCCTGCCTCGAGCCTAGGCGGGTCCAACTTAATCATTTCTATACCGTTAAACCCCCCCCCCTAGAACCCCCATTTTCGTGGGTGCGGTGTCCCAATGGGGCATATTTGTCCCTTACATATAGTGTTCACCTAGTAAACTTCACAGAATGATATGGTGTCGTGACGTCAGATGTCCGCATCTACGTACATGTACATATGCTGTACATTCTTGACATCTCGTGTCAAGGAATATCGTGGACCTTATCTAGTGGGACAAATTGTACAGGGCCATATCATGTTACCCCCCCCCCCCTCCCTCGGCCAAATTAAGCTTAACAGTATAGAAATGATTAAGTTGGACCCGCCCTAGCTGAGAGAGAGGTATTGTATCGTTGTCTCATAAAAGGACCCCCAAAACCACAACCACGAACGCAACGAACATTTTTATCCTTTGAACCCCGTCTCCGTCCCCGCTTGCACTGTGGGCGGGTTGATTGCGCCGAGGGGTACCGTACACCTATGAACCAGCGTATGTACATACCTCTACCTAGAGGTACCACTAGCTAGTTACATACACAAATTTGCGCCTTGCCCCCCGCTTTTTACATATATTCACGACACTTAAGCTCTTTCTGTCAGTAGTTGCGACCGTTTAATTTTTGTTGAAAATTATTGCTTATCTGGACCCGTTCCCGCAAATAGAATTAAACTCAAGAAAATTAAACAAAAAACCCTCGTACATGATTGCATGAATTAAACAAAAATTAAATGATTTAACGAATCCGTCTGTCAGTAAAAGGCATTTTTGCTTAATTTTTTATGGACAGACCGTGGAGTGATACCGATCAATTAAACAAAAAACAAACAAAAACGAAAACTGACAGATTCAGATAGGGCCTTAGTTCACGGCGGCGACGACGACCGGGACCTTTATTTGACGTTATCTACTTGAAGCTCGTCCCTATCAATCCCCGACGACGACGACCTCGTACTGGTCCTCTGAAGCTGGAGGCTGGCTGGAGCGAACAGCGGCGGACGACGGACGACATTGAGCTAAGATTGAGGAGGGGGGCAGAGTGAGCCAACACCCGTGAAGAGAGAGCGAGAGAGCCTGAGCAGCGCCGTTGCCTGTCGCCTGTCGCCTGTCGCATCACCATCACCATCACCATCACCATCGCCATCACCATCGAAAACTAGGGTCGAGTGCAAGATGGACAAGTTCGGTTGGGGACGCAAGAAGTCCTCCCAGGAGGACAAGTCCGGTCGCCAAAACTCTCGCAATTCCGACGATTCCAACGGCGACGGCAAGAAGTCCTCCTCGCGCAGCAAGTCCGGACGCAAGAAGTCCTCCAAGTCCGAGAGGGGCGAGCGCAACGGCTCCTCAAGCAGCAGCCGGAGCGGCGTGCCGAGCCTGGGCGGGAGCAAGTCGAGCTCGCGCGGCGACAAGGATGCCAAGGCCGCCGCCAAATCCCAGGCCGCCGCCGCCGGCAAGGCCAACGGCCCCGGGGCCGTGAGCGTGGGGGGGGGCATGGCGACGTTCCGCGTCCCGGTCCCAGGCAACGTCCGCCCCGGGGAGGAATTCCAGGTGTTCGCGGGGGGACGGATCGTGAGGGTGCGCTGCCCGCTCGACAGCAGGCCGGGACAGAGCCTGCAGATCACCGTCCCCGTGGATCAGAACGGCGGGGGGGAAGGGGGGGACCGCGAGGGGGGCGGCGCCGGCGGGGGAGGGGGGGGACCGAAATTGCCGGACGTCCCCCCCGATTCCGACAACGTGACCAAGATCCCCAACCAGGAGCTCCGCCCGGGGGAACAGCCGGCGTACATGGTCAAGATCCCCGAGGGGGTGAGGGGGGGACAGCAATTCCCCGTCACCATCGCCGGACAGCAGCTCACGGTCACGTGTCCGACCATGGCCCGTCCGGGCATGTCGGTCCGCATCGTCCCGCCCGCGCCCCCCGAGGGGGGGGGCACGAGCCTGGACAGGCCGCGGGCCCCGCAGCGCATCGCCAACCCCAACAAACAGAGCGACAAGACCCAGATGTTCGAGGTGGTGGTCCCCAAGGGGGTGTCCCCGGGTCAGCCCTTCGCGCTCCTGGCCGGGGGGGTGAGGGTGCTGGTGACCTGTCCCAAGAACGCCACGAGCGGGCAGAAGATTCGATTCAACCTCCCCGTGGGACTCGTCAACCGCCCCGACGGGCCCAAGAGCAAATTGGCCGAGATCAAGCTTTCCTACGACAAGGACGGCTGGACGAGGACCATCCGCGCCACGGACATGAAGTTCCAGTGGTGCAGGTTCGACGACAAGGGAAACGTCGACGAGCGCACGAGGTTCGACACCGAGCGCAGCGCGTACGTGCTCAAATTGGACTACCTCGACGACAACGACCGCATGCGCCAGGGGAAGATCACCCTCGTCACCCCCGAGAAGGCGGTCGTCGACTCCAAGATCAAGAGCGCCAACGGGACCGAGCTCGTGTCCTACACCGACATCGCGACAGCGCAGAACAAGTCGTACGAGGACAAGATCCAGTGGTTCCAGGACACGTGCGCCCAGCTCTGCGTGGAGTGGAACGAGGGTCACATGCGCATGAACGTACGGAGGGAGTACCTCCTCTCCGATTCGATGGAGGCGGTCATGTCGCTGAGTCGCAAGGATTTGCGCAAGGTCTGGCGATTCGAGTTCATAGGGGAGGCGGGGATCGATGCGGGGGGATTGGCGCGGGAGTGGTTCGAGCTGGTGACGGAGGAGGTCTTCGATCCGGACATGGGATTGTGGCAGACGAGCGCGACGAATCAGATGTGCATGCAGATCAATCCGGCGAGCGGTGAGTTCTTTCGCCCGTGTGACTATACATTACGGTCGCTCCCTTGTTTTGTCGTTGGGGTTATTTTTTTGTTTTTTTGTTCGCACCTCTGGACATCGCCTTTTTTGCTGGGGATGAGCTTGTGCTATGGGGAAAATGAGTAAGGGACGAGAAGTTGGAAAGCTGCCCATAAATGGCCGAAAGGCAATCCAAAAAATATGCTGGATCACGGTGTGACGCCGAATGATGACTCGTTGTTCCCGAAGGTTGGATTGCATGCTTACAGCAGGTGTGCCCTTCATTTTCAGAAGGAATGGGGATCTATCCTCGTCTATCCCTTGGATATTACGGGGGTGTAACGCTCGGGCTGTTATTTTTTTTCCAAGTGGGGATTTCGGTAGGAAAAATGGTGTGTAGGTTCTGTGCACAAACCGTGCATGGCAAGTTATGGCAGGGGCGTGGGGGGTATCATCGGAAAGTTGAAATTTATGTGGGGTCTCGAGCAAAGCACGTTGGGATTGCAGCATTAATAGGATTTGCCTCGTCTATCTGCCCGGGTATGTGCTGTGGACAGGATGCAAATGTGTGGAGCAAATGGGAATCGCGTGTCTGCCAAATTTATACAATACTCTGTCAGATGGCCATGGCGTTACTTTTTTGGATTAATTTTTGTTCTCCCTTCTTGTTCTTTGTTTCGCATTTTTGTTCCTCATTCATTTCGTCTTGTTCTTTCTTTCTTTCTCTCCACCAATATTCCCCGGGGAAAAAAACAATTTCATGCTACTGGATCGGTGACGACTTTTTTCTTGTGAATGTGATATGCAGAAATATCCTGCCCAGATGACCACCTCATCTACTTCCGCTTCATTGGGCGTGTCATGGGCAAGGCCATGTTTGACAGGCAGTTGGTAAAGGGACACATGCTCAAGCACCTTTACAAGCACATTTTGGGATTCCCTGTCATGTTCAGTGATTTAAAGGGTAAGATATGTTTGGTTTATTCGTCTTCATCGTTGGTTATTATGTAGCATGGTTGTGCTTTGGTTCGTGTTGCCCTTTTCTCTCACCACTCTCGCACTCCATCCATCCAATTCATCGTCATACCTAAGATGTGGACGAGGAATATTACAATTCCCTCAAGGGTTTACAAGACATGGGTGCTGATGTCGAATATGTTGGTGTGGATTTCACTGTCATGGAGGAGACGCTTGGTGTGAAGCAGACAGTGGAGCTTGTCCCTGGTGGTGCAGACATTGATGTTACGGAAGAGAACCTGCCCGAGTACATCGAGGCTTGCCTCAAGTACCGCCTCCTTGGACGATATGAGGCACAATTGAACGAGCTGCTACTGGGATTCTTTGACGTCATTCCAGAGCCTCTCCTGACCATCTTCGATTTCCAGGAGCTAGAGCTTCTCATGTGTGGCCTTCCCGAAATTGTCATGGATGACTGGATGGAACACACTGAATACTCTGGAGAATATGATCGCGAGGGCCCCAATCACGAGAGTTGTGTGTGGTTCTGGGAAACTGTGTCAGAGTATGATCATGAGATGAAGGCTCGGTTGCTGCAGTTTGTCACTGGAACGTCAGGAGTGCCGGCAAAAGGATTCAGCTCACTACAGGGGAATGATGGAAACGTGAGAAAGTTCACCATCCATGGTGTGACTCTCGAGACCTGTGTCTATCCAAGATCGCAGTAAGTCACAATTTTCGCATGGCCAGTTCCACTGGGCTTTTCTCTGTTGGCCAGTGTTTTCCATTCAATGGCCCGATGTAGTGCGTGACTCATGTTCATTTTTGCATCCTTTTTGTCCCCAGCACCTGCTTCAACCGTATAGATCTTCCGGTATATGACACCAGAGAGTAAGTTTGATTTGCACGTCCAGTTGAACATAAATATGTGAACATTGTCATGGTTTCATCAACCCTCATCATTCTGATTGGTATTGATGCCTTCTTATTATTTTATTTGCAGAGACTTGGAGGAAAAGCTGAAGATAGCAATTACCATGGCAGCCACTGGGTTCGATATTGAGTAAGAGAGTGTTGTGGTTGGTGCCACTCCTATTAGGAGTATTTTTCTTCCAACGAGGAGCCATGAAAAGGATAGTGGACCGATCGAATTGATAGTGCTTATAATGTTCGATCTAGTCCAGGGGTCTAAACGGGCTTACTGTCAGATTTTGTGCAGCCTCTGTTGAGCATAGGTGGTGGCTGGTAGTAACTTGGGTCTGGCTGCGCATGGACCACTCAGTTTAACTGTAGAGTATAGGTTATTTGTTTCATTTTTCCAGCCTGGCCCATTGTTCTATGGGCTGGCCTCTCCACCAAGCTATTGTAGTTACGATACCTACATAACCTCGAGCCAATATGTATGCCACAGGCGCCATTGCGGAGGGAAGAAACAGGCCTAGAGATACATGTACGTGCATAGCTTAAACATGGACATCTACAAGTGCACAGTAAATACGCATACATAATATGGCATCCACTACTAGAGAGATACCTGCATGTGTTGCACATCTCATGCGCATGCCCTTTTTACTGATTGAAATTGAAGATCTGATGGATGGGGCGAAATCAATCGCATGCAAGTGGCGAGGATTTCATCACGCTAATCCATAATTGTGCATCACGGAGATAGCGCAGTGAGCTAATCAACGTCAAATCGCTTCGAGCTCATAATTCGCGCACTGGAGACGTGAGTAATGTTTGATTTCTCTGCAGGTCCAATTCAGTTTAAAGCAACACTTACACATGATCCTATTAACTGTCCATCTACAGATTGGAGACATATCACAATCACCATGAAGTTAATCAAGACCCTTCTTGCCTTCCTCGCCTCTGCTCCTGCTGAGGGCTCCAAGCGCTCCAACCTTCAGCTCCTTTCAGAGGACACTGAATCGAGCTCGAGCTCAAGCTCAAGCTCAAGCTCTTCTAGTGGCGATTTGCCGTGCGTCTGTGTGGATACAGTGGCAGGATTTTCTAACCCTATTGGTTTGATTGATGGAATTGATGGTGATTGTTACTTTCAGCCCTCTGGGATCGATGCTAGCGTGGACGGTGGGCTTGCGTTAAGCATTTATACTGGTCTTCAAGTCGACTCTATTGGAGCCGTAATTCTGAATCCTGCTTTACCCATTGATGCACAATGTGGTGGAACAGGTTCAGGAGGCCTCCCTCAGTTAGATACAGACTTAGAACTAGGGCATTCTAAAAAACTAGACTAGATTTTTGCCAAAAATC
>JALLBE010001146.1:0-11573 GCA_036939795.1 Thalassiosira mediterranea | reverse complement strand
TCGTCCCGCCTGCGGCCTATGTTCCTTTTCGGAGATGCTTTGAGGTAAGATTGTTAAATCTCCAGCTTTGCCTAATATATTTTTGCACTATCTCCTAATACTCACACTCATCTTTCGCCCCCCTCGAGGCAGCACATGTGTATGCATGCTCTCCCCCATTTCTTGAACATCTACCACATCGGCGCTTCCCTTCACCATCCAAGTAGTCACATCCATTGATGCCAATACCATCCCCAAGCGCAAAGCACCTGAATGCATCGATGTAAGTTTCACCTCTTGTCCATCGTGCACACCGGCCACACCTAGGTCTACCCATCTCATCATAGTAATCACACTCATCCCTCTTTCTACCTCTTGCATAACACAACAATTCCTGCCCACCACCAAACTGAGTACAGCGAGCGCATCGTCGTATGCGTCGTTGCTTCTTATCCTTCCCTCGTTTGCTCTGAATTGGAACCGTGCTGCAAGGATTGAAACCAACGATTGATCCATTTACTACCACGAATGGCAATTGGTGCATTGCCCGCGGATGTGGCTGTGGCATTGCTGGGGGAAGCCGGATGACGTTCGGCCACGATGCATTTGTTTCCGTCGCTGCTGCAATTGGATGATTCATCGGTTGCATTCGTGCTGGTGTTGTCAGAGCCTGCTGCTGCAATGTTAGTAGTGGAGGATCAACGCGATGCCAGGGTGCGGTAGATGCCCCCGGTGCTACTGTTGGGGATCTTTCAGCCACAGAACGCGCCATTGGCGATCCATGTTGTTCATCAGTGGTCAGTTCATGAATGGAGGTATGTGCCAGCGCAAAATTAAGCTCACTGAGTTTTGCCAGTCCTGTTTTTGCTGTCTCCACACAATCATTTACACGCTTGTGATGCTTCCATTTCCTCCGATAGATGCGCAAGTGCACCGGTAGCTTTGGAAATATATGTCAATCCCATCAACGTGTTGACACTACCAGATTGCCGCCTCCTGGTCGGACCCAGGCATCAAATCCATGACATAACGAGAAAACAATGGCTTTTCTGCCCTCGTCGTTACAGGCAAGAAGGGTAAGTCAGTTCCCATAGCTCTGCTCAGATATTGCTGATCACGATTCAGCTTAGGCATCTTCTTCTTCACTCTCATGATCTCACGACACTGCACCTTTACTGCTTCGTGTAGGTCCAGGTCATGCAATGCAACTGTGTCAAAACTTTCATCGGTATCAATGAAGTCACTTGCATTGGCCCCTGAGAAGCAAGCCAAGTCCCCACTGTCTCCCACTATGGCCCCTGTAGAAGGGTGGAGAGCAACACCATGTGACTGATGTTGGCGTTGGATGTTGGCAGTTGGGAGTTGGCAGGCGTTATTATTTTCGGACATAAAAAGATATCAAAAGAGCTATGTAAATAACTTTTATGTTGAATTGCGTGGATAGAAATTGACTTTATAAATAATGTGTTAATGTAATAATATGAGATCCGTCTGATGCATTGGTGTACACGCGTCCCACGCCTAAGATTGACATATGCAAAGGAGGAATTCCTATTTTCAGCCCTTACATTTTCAGATTGCATAGCGCATAAATTTTATGACTGAAATTGTTGATACCTAATGCAACTCCATGGACGATCCCCCGGGCTCCCCGCTCCCCGCCCACGCCCACATCCGGCTCCGCTCTCCGCTCTCCGCTCCACATGTTACAATATCCAAAATAACCATGGGCGAGGACCACGGCGAGCAGCACCTCACGGAGACCCTCGTGGCTCCGGAGAACCTCGACAATCCCTCCCCGGAATGGACGAAGGGCGAACCCCAGCCGCCCAAGTGTCGCGACGCGTGGGCGGCGTTGCTCTTTTACGCCCAGCTCATCGCCGTGATAGTCGTGGCGGGGATGCTGGGGGTGCCGGCGGTGAATAATGGAAGCTTCAATACCAATAGCGACGGAACGGATTACACGGGTTTAATTTACGGTGAGCCTTCGAATTTTTATTCATCAGACGTATTGTACTGTTGTTCAATTCTGCTCGGTCAGCGGTGGCGATAATGTCCAACAGCTCCTCGGTGTATCTTTTGTGCGGCCATAGTCAGTCACCTCGTCTAGTTGGGGCCGCAACGAAGTGACGGTGAATTTTGCCTTGGCCTTGCTCTCGTTGGGCGTCCTCCAGCTCCAGCGTTATTGCAGCTAGTGTGTATTTTATTCCTCTCGTTGATTGCCTCGATTGATAGGGCTGCAAAGCGAACAAATTCAGCTTGACCTGCATGGATAGTGTTTACGAGAGAGGGAGGCCCTGCGCAGCACCCCCGAAAGGCAGGCTTAATGTTCTTTATAAGATGCGTATACTTCATGGGTCGTGGGCGTTCTCATATAAGCACTCAGAAGTTCAGCTCCATTGTTGTTGAGCATGTAATGTAATTTTTGTCAAGTTTCTACCGCATCTTCTCACTCCATTTGTACCTCCTGCCAGCCTTTTTGATCGCGGGAGCGGCCTCCCTGGTCCTCTCAGGCCTCTCCCTCAGCATCATGTCGGCCTGTCCCAAGTTACTCATCCAGATCTCTCTGCTCTTCTCCCTGCTGATGTCTCTCCTTATGGTGGTGGTCTCCTTCATCTACGGTAACATCTGGGGAGGCGTGTTCGGTATCATTTTCTTCCTCATCAGTGTCTGCTACGCGTTCGCGGTCTGGAGGCGCATTCCGTTTGCGGCCGCCAACCTTAACACCGGGCTGACCGCGGTTAAGAAGAATTGGGGAGTCATCTCCGTGGCGTACCTCATCACCATCCTCTCTTTCGCTTACAGCGTCCTTTGGATGGTGGCGACGGTTGGTGTGTACGACAAGGAAGGGCTGTGCACTACGACCACCAATAACATAACCGGGGTCAGCACCACGACATGTTCCGATAATCTGTCGTGGGGGTACCTCTTCCTGCTTCTACTGGCCCTGTTCTGGTGAGTCGAGAGACCCCCCTCACGAGGGCAAAACTATTCTTGTTTGATCGGGCTGTCGCTCATATCTCAATGTTATTTGTTGCTATCAATATTCCAGGACCCAGCAAGTTATGCAGGTGAGTACGTCGCAGACTTCAGAGTGTGTGCTTCTGTGTCAGAACAAGATGACACCTACTTGTTCTAAGAAAGTAGTACGAGTCTTTGGATCGCGATCTATTTGACACACCCATCTCACAAAAATGCTCACTGTTTTCCTAACTCCGAACTCCAGAACACTATTCATGTGGTTATTGCTGGTGTTGTTTCTACATGGTGGTTCGCTCCCGACGAAGCCTCGTCATGCTGCTCAGTCGCCATCAAAGACAGCTTTGTGCGCGCTACAACCACGTCCTTTGGGAGCATTTGCTTTGGCAGCCTCCTAGTTGCCCTCATCCAGACACTTCGTGCCATGGCCGAGAGCGCTAGAAGGGACAACGATACAGAGGGCTGTGCTGCATTCCTTCTCTGCCTTGTCGAGTGCCTCCTTCGCTGCCTGGAGGACATGCTGGAGTATTTCAATAGGTTCGCGTACATTTACGTTGGCATGGTGAGTTTCCATCTATGAGGTGAAGGTATAAATTTTCCCTGGCTTTCTGCTAATGAATCAACACCATACCGTCTCAACAGTATGGGTACAGCTACATTGAGGCCGGCAAGAACGTGATGACCCTTTTTGCGCAGAAGGGCTGGACTGTCATCATTAGCGATAACCTGATCAACGTAAGTGCTGCTTCGTTCCTTCCAATCCTGCGCAAGAATTTTACATTCTACAACCCACCCATATTTTACTTTATCTAGAACGTCCTCTCGCTCTTTTGCCTCTTGGTGGGAGGCTTTACCGGCTGTGTTGGGCTAATCATGAAGGAAATTGAGCCGTCCTGGTTTGAGGGGTATGGGAGCTCTGCCAGTGGTGTGGCATTCGGGTGAGTTGAAATGTGCGATTTGTCACTGCCAACATATCTTCCCTCTAATATCTTCCTCATTTACCATGGGTGCTTATTGTGTGCCAATTTCTCCATGGTGACAGTTTCTCCTTCCTAGTTGGTATCGTCATCTCTGCTATCCTTTTGAGCGTCGTCGACAGCTCAGTTGATACCGTGCTTGTTGCCTTTGCGGAGGCTCCTGCTGAATTCGAGGAGAACCACCCCGAGCTGTCGTCGGCTATGAGGGAGGCATGGAGGCAAGTTTACCCAAGCGAATGCGGTTTTTAGGCAGAGGGGTAACATCATTTCTCCCGAGTATTGAGCTGGTGAGAGTGCTCGTCGGGCTCCGATCCACATCCCGTGAGGGCTGAGTTGGCAATTGTCTAGATCATTTGTTGCTACAGGCATCACATGAACATGTATTTTCATTTTGTAACACAAGGTTGAGTAAAAAATGATCTTTTCATTTAGGGATTACTAAGTAGTCTGAAGTAGTCTACCACAACAGCTCTAGTCGCTGCAGAAGAGGCTCATTACTCAAAGCCGGGAGACCCTACAAACCAAAGGCGACCCGTGCAGTCTTTACACTCATCACCCATCATCCCTTTACATACATGCATCCGGCAGTTCGAACCGCGTCTCCAGCATATATTCAAATTGTTCAGTTTCTGCTATGACCACACCGTTGCACTCAACCGAGTACTCGCTGTCACCAAAGCCGTCCCCCCAACTGTCAAAAAAGGTTACTTGATAGCTTCCACGGTCCAAGTGAAAAGACTTGGTATACGGGCGATTGGCAAGATCGTAGTCATAGGGGAAGAATGTTTCGATTTCATTGCTGGTATCAGCCACCACGTCCATCACGGTAAGCCCGTAGCCAATCCCCACAGGGGATGTTCCGAATTGGATTGTGACATTGACGTGATACGTAGACAGTGATGGTTCTGTTGTGTTCAAGGAAGTAGGAGGTTCAGTAGATGCCACAGGCTGGTTCGCGGGCGTTGGTGGTGGATGGCGTGAGGGGCCAAAGATCGAGCCTGAGAACGATGTTGGACTTGCACTAGTCTGAGCTTTAGCTCTTAGATTCGGAGACGGAGTTGGGCTCGTCGAAACTAAACTTGGAGATGGAGAGCTTGTATGTTGAGCTCCAGATGGCATGGAAGAGGGATGGGTGCTTGTTACATCTGCCAGTTTTGGATGGACCATCATTGAACTTATATCATCTCCCTGGGCATTGCTGGGTGACCTCGACATGACTATTCCTACGGTACATCCGCAGGCCACTAGTAGGACAAATGTGGCGACGGCGCAAAGCTTTATCCTTCCTTTCAAAAACGGAAGAAGAATCCCTTCTTGTGGTCCATCTTGAGCAGCTCTATCCAGCAGCTCAGCAGCGACACCAGACTCGCATGTACTTGGGATGCCAGAAGAGACTTCCCGAGACAATCCGCACGGGTAAAAATCGTAGTTGGTACCTGTGAATGAGTCTCTGACTTCAAGCTCCTCTGGATCACTCGGTACAGATGATGACTGCACAGAAGAAGTGTATTCAGATTTCCCTTCATCATCACTAAAATCAGCTTCAGCAATGTTTGGTAAAAGCTCAAATGTCTGATACCTTTCAATGGAATCGGTAGCTTGTAAGACCTCACGATTTTCTGCATCGTCCGAAATAGAATCTTTGGACTGAGATGAGGACCACGATTCAACCCTCTCAGCGGTCAGATATGTAGTGCCCAAAGCTTGGTTGCTTGCTCCTGCATGAACCACCTCATTTCTCTCAGTCTCAGACCTGGTTCCAGGATGAAGCAGTTTCGCATCTGACTCTACTGAGGAGGTTTGACTCAAAGATTCCGTTTCAGCAGTATGGGTAGAATCAATATCCTCTATTGGACGACTGTCGTATGATTTGATCTTCTCTCGGACACGGTCCTCAAAAGTGTCACCGCAATCAAGAGGCGCCTTGATGTCATCGCTATCAGTCACACAGAGTGTCGTTGGTTCAGCAATCAGCTCACAGAAGTATCTCTTTGCGTCCTCCCATGTCCTGCTGTCAACACTGCGCTCCTCCCAGCTGGCAAGCTCCAGCTGGGTAAACACGTTGCTCTCATACATTTGATTAATGAAAAATTGTAGCTTGTCGGTGTCCGCAATGTTCACTTTGTACAATTTCAGATCTGCCTGCCCTGTATCCAGACGTTTACAAAACTCAGTGATGTGCTCTGTAAGACACCACGGCTCAAAATACTCCGAGGCCATCTGAGTCACCATAGCTGTTGTCAGCTTGCGCCTTTTCTGCGTCGGGGCAACCTTTCTGGGTGCAGTCATCCTTGATGCAATATTCCTGCTTGCTATCCGTTTTTGCCACTTAAGGATTTCTCCTTGGGCTTGGTCAAATGAGCTAGAGACATAATACAGTCACCATCATGATTAGAAAGACACCAAATGGTTAAGTGGCCGAGAATTGCTAACAAATTTGGATTCATACCTTTGGCTGGTTTTGGAGTCTATCAACGGAAGTCCATCCCTCTCTCTCTTCTTGTTCATTAAAGCCTTTCTGCCTATCATCATCCTGATGCAGCATTGCAATTGGATAACTGCCAGCCGTGCTGCCTCAAAGCCTTGTTTCGAAGCCGCACCTCTCCACCTAGTTTGTATTATTATGGCTGCCACGTGATTTTGTCGTCTCTGCATTAGCTCGTGTATAGCGCGATACTTCCGGACAAGGCATTGTATTGTCATCGCGCTTAGCTTTGCTCTCGCGAAAGATCTCAGCGCTATCCAAAGACGCACCGCACATTGAAGAAGCACAGACGACTGCCGCTGGACCAAAAATTGCCGCCTCATGAAGTACGACCTCATCCACCGTTGGAGTCGAAGGGACATTTCTAGATGATTTTCGTGCCCCAGCCAACGACGCACTATGCGTTGGAGTTGGATAGTACCACATTTCAATGTGCAGAAGCGTCTCCATGCCCGGCGTGTCCTCACGAGCGTTTGAAGTCGAGTAGCAGCCTCGGCATAACGCTCTTGCCTTGCCATTTCAATTGATTCAAGCACACCCGCCCGGAAGTAAACTCTAGTCTTCCCGCACGAAAATGGCTTCACCCCTTCCTTGAGACTGCCTACGTTCAATCCCGCCAACAGGTGGTTCACCAGGGTTTCCGAGTTGACTCTAATATCGCGAGAGTCGAGACGACACTCGCCGTAATTGGGGGCCAAGAAACTAAACCTTTGGATGACTACATCATAAGTGAGCCAATTGGGGAAGCTCTCACTCGCCATCACGATCGCGGTGACGAGTCCTGCACTCTCAAGCTGAGACACTGTGTGCGCTTGATCCATCACCCTCGGTGTCATCTGCTTGTTGGGTTTGATACATCGAATGTACCGAGTGCGGCTCTTCTCGATGATGGACATCAAGGACGCCAACTGTTGTTTAAACTTGGAAATGACGAGGTGTTTGGTGATCTCGGACCTCCTCTTCATGCCAGCCACTTTGGGTGTCTCCGAGTTGGCACACATGTGCTGAAATGCATCACGGATGAGGATATTGGTGCTTGTTGCAGCCACCTTCTTCAACTCATCAGGGATTGTATCCAAATTCCTCTCCAAAAACGTCCGGGAGTCATAGACCGTCGGTGCCGCATAGTGGTTGATTCCGAACTCATGGCGCATATGACGGGGGTGTCGGAATATCTGTTTCGACCCAGCGCTTACCTCCTGGCACTTGCGGACGAAATTTTCGTTGTCGCCGTTCTTCATCATACACTCTTCGTTCATTTGAGCTATCACTTTTGCTTCCAACAATTCAACGACATCCGTATTGTCTACCAAAGAAATGTCGAACACGCTGACACCCTCTTCTTCGCAACTGAGTCTGATCGCTTCAAAGTTATCCATGACATACTTTTGTTGCAGTTTCTCATTCGCATAATTGATGCAAAACTGCCTACGGAATAATTTGTTCAACCATCAGATGTGAAAGTGGTACGTCAGATAAGGATTCTAAGCACACAATAACAACGTCTCCGTTCCATCCCACCAATACCAAAGGCCTGAACTCACTCAAATCTGTTCACTTCGAAGTTCTCGAATCCGAAAATGTCCAGCAGCGATATGTTGCCATACTCTTTGGCCGAGAAGCCTCTTGCCTCAGTAGCATCATTACATCTTCTAACTAGAAAGTCAAATACTCTCGCATAGATCTGCGAACAACGAATCAATTGAGTATAATATAAGATGGGCCACATCACAAGTCCAATACAAACTGAAGAAGTTCAGGACACCACTTACCTCCTTTGCAAGAGCATCGCGCCCGTCCCGGGCCTCATTAACATTGAGGAAGATGGTAACTTGCTCGCCCCGTGTGGTCATAAACCTCCTCGTCAGCGCGGCCTCCAACTCAGCAACGGGCACCCCCATAAGAGACGACAGGCCCACCAGCTCATCGAAGGACTTTATAGCCGACCTTTCCTCTCCGTTGACAGATATCTCCTCGAAGGCGACATTTCCGAGCTGTAGGACAATACAGAGGCACCTCATGACGTCGAGGAACATTTCACCGCGCACGCCGAACGCCGAGAGCGCCGAGACCGTTCCACGCCATCCCTGTCCGCTAGCGAGGCCGCCTCCGCCCAAGCCACAGTCTGATGATGTCGTGTTCGCCAAATAAGCAAAGTCCGAGATGTGAGCCCCAACCAGGCCGTCCTCCCAGATCATACGCTGTTTCTCCACCGGAGCCCCCAGCAGCTGGTAGAAGACGTGGAACGTCCCCTCTCCCTCGTCGGCGCTCACGACTCGACTCTTCTCGAGGAGATAAGTGACACACTTCGAGCCCACTAGCCGGCAGCTGGGGATGTCATCGGTCTCAGCATTCGCGGAGGCACAGACCTCAAACTGCAGCCGCGTGAACTTCCCGAAGCGGCTACTGTTGTCGTTCCTCAAAGTCCTGGCATTGCCAAAGCTCTCGAAGAGGGGATTGGATCGCAGGATCCTATTCACGGTGCCGTCCGATAGCTCTGGGATGCCGAATGCCCTTTCCCCACTGGCCTCAGACCCCGGGCGAGTCATCTCGACCGTGGCGAGGTGATCCATGACAATTTTGATGGTCTCCGACTTTCCCGCGCCACTCTCGCCAGTGACAATTATGGTCTGATCAATCCTTTCGGAAGCAAGGCCGAGGTATGCAAGGGACGATATCTCGTACACATGCGGTGGCATGCCAAGCTTGCGATACTCGTCTCCAGACTCATCGTCCCCAAGTGCCGCAGCTGGGGCATTCCTCTCTAATCCCCCCGGGATGGTCTTCCAAATGAGGCTATAAGCGTAGAATGCCTGCCGCTCAGCCGAGTAAAGCCCATCAATCCAGTGGAAAGGATTCACAGCGACTATGATGTCCCCCACTCTAGTGTACGGTTGACTCTTTGCATGCCTCCCCTTCAGACTGTACAATATCCCTGCTAGATGTAGGTTGGTGAGGTCTGCGACGTCGTCCTTCTCCGCTGCGGTGACCCCGTCAGTATCTAGGTTCTGCAATGGCAAAGTACCATTTGGCCCATAGTCAGATAACCTCACGAAGCGCTCAGTCGTCATCCCATCGCGCACCCCCTTTCGACTTGGCACAACAGTTTGCTCCTTCCAGGTAGAAGGCAATTGAATCCTCACCGCAACGCACCCATCTTCAGGGTTCGCGGCCGATTCGATTATCGTGGCCGGAAGCCACGAGTAGTGCGGGTCGCGGACGTAAACTGGCGTACCCGCTGTAATATGTCTCTCGCCCGCTTCCATGCTGCATGTTGCACATTCTGTCGATTGTGAAACGCCGTTTCCAGCCGATCTTTCATCGACCATGGCCTATCTCGACGCAGGAAGCTACACCACGAGCACCTGCGAATTGGATCTCTTTCCAGATGTTGGTGCTTGGTGCCTGTGCTGTAGTTGCTGTCAGTGTTTTGCTACCGGTGCTGCTATTTACAGTGCTGACATTTCTGGCGTTGGTCCTGCTGCCGCTCTATTGCGCCGCCCCGGCCTATCTTTGCTGCTGCTCTTGTCGCTCCGTATCGCTCCGGCAGGATCCGGCCACAGCTCCAGCTAGCTCCTGCTGGGTGCTGCTGCGCCGCCTACTCTGCTGTATCGTACCATCTATTCTCGTTCGTAGTTCTGTGTCGTCGCTCTCTGCACGGTCCCGCTCTTGCTGTTGCCGCTCCTAATCGGGCTGAATTTGAGTGAAGATGGACGCTCGAAGAGCTCAACTTACACGACCTAGCGTCGAGCGTGCAAAATACCAAGACCTCCCCTCAACCGAGTCGCGCAATTGGAACCGACAAGCGTTTCCACGAATCGAAGACAAAAGGGATGTCAATGATGCTTTACACACTCGCCCGCCTTTTCAGTTCGCCTACGCTCACGAATCGAAGGAGGAAAACAGAGGAAGACTGTGTTATTGCCGCCCTCGCAGCAGAACCTCCTGCGCTCTGAGATCTCTTAGATGAGAGATGAGCGTCCCCGTATGGAGCGGGTCTACTCGTCACGCCCGCCCAGTCAAATAATTCGTGTGTGGTGTGTGTCCCGCGAGGAAGGATGGTATCATTGAAGATGAAGGTCGATAGCTGTGCCCTCTTGTGCCCCAACGTCGACGCGAGGCAAGTGCGATCGAATCGAACGAAGATGACGCCGCGAGATTGCGATCTATTGCGATCAACTGCTCCCGGCGCCCGCACGTCGTGCCAGCATGCCTCGTGCAGCGCGCTCAGTGCTGCTCAGTGCCCCCCACCCAGCAGTACCCAGCGCCTCCCGCAACACTTTCTTGCTGAATGAAGCGTACGTTCGCACATCGGTTTCGCGTCGATGTGGTATATGGTAGCTGTCGACTGCTGTCGATATCTCTAGCTGGCTGTGATTCGAGTGAGGAGCGCGAGGCTGTCGGTGTTTCCGAGAGAACTCTTGTGGGTGCAGTGACTTGTGTTCGAAGTCGCAAACCTCGAACGTAGAATAAAAATTACAGTTGCCTGCCAAGCCTCACATAATACAAAGGAATTAATATATATATAAATTTCCCGTGCAATTTTCGCCTTTCCTCCAAAATCCAACACAGAGAGACAAGGGCAATATTGGGAAGTATCGTACCTACCATACATACATAGGTAGATAGGTGTGGCTGGGGGATCTACCTACCTACATACCCATACGTACATACCATACACACATGCATACACCTACCAGCCAAGCAAGGATTTTGTCATGTATCTACTGCCCACATTTTCATTCGTGCGCTATGTAGCGTAGGCAGATATGTCTGTAGATAATTAGATGTAAATCTAATATTATGGATGTGTATGTCTATTGTACTTATGGTATGCGTTCACTCATATTATGTACTCGTCTAATTAATTAAGCCAGATAACTTATTCAAAAATAAGATACCCATCTAGCTTTTCTGGCCAATCGTACCGCAAGTTGGCGACAGACTGGCGATCGAATGCTGATGGAAATTATCGCCGAATTACGCCAAATCCAGAGATGAACGCGTCAGTCATCTCCTCTGAGTCAAGGCATCTCTCCGAAAGAACAAATCAACAAAATGATTTCCACTCAATCGCCATGAGAGCTGAGAGTTTTCTGATTTTCACTTGCTTTCGGATGTTACGCTGAACGTATCGTACTTTTGAGGTATGT